>JASAND010001673.1:0-39701 GCA_030248195.1 Trissonchulus latispiculum
AAATAAAACAATTACAAGAACAGTGACTTTTAAATCTGAGCGCCTTCATTATAAAATATGGCCGGCAACACCTAGTTGCCGGCCGTGGTGAAAAGATCCCTATAACTAGTTTAATAAAGATTAGGGTCGTAATTAAGGGACCCTCTATCTCAGGTTCAAAAGGTGAGGTCCACACTCAAATCCCGCAAACTACAAAACCCCCATAGCCACGAGGGCCTTCTTCAAAATAGAAAAATGACTCTAGGGCCGTGGCTTGGAATGATAAAAATAGGCCAATTGGCCAAATAAAAGGAAAAGGGGCCCTAAGGCCAAAAGAGATAATACAAGAATAGGCTCGAAGGCCAACAGTGTAAAGTTCCTAAATTGTTTAAACCTAGGCAGTGAATTTGAGCCGGGCATAAAAACACCTCAGCGTGTAGGTGTTCGCGGGTATAACTCACATCCCTTTTCTGGCCCGAAGGCCAGAAAAGATACTAGATTTTTCCCTAAAATTTTCCACAGTGAGTGCAATCCTAGGTGCTGCAAACCACAGCCCACTATAAGGACGCGCACTCGGAGAAGAAAATTTGGCCGACCGCTCTCGGTCGGCCCTCAGCGAACACTGAGTGAGTCTAAAATTTTGAGACTGGGCTGAACAGCTCTCTGACAGCCCAGTGACAGCATGATTCCGTCGGCGAAGCTTTGAATTTAAGGTAAAGCTTCAGAAAGTTCTAGAACTTTCTAGAAGCTTGCCATCTTTAACATTGCAGAATCCAGGCTCTTTTTGAGCCTGGTGGTCAGTCAGGGGAAGATTAACGATAATGGCGAAATATTGCCCCCAGCTGACCACTTTTCTGATTAATTTCAGTGGTCCGAAACTTTCTAGAATTTTATAAAATTTTGGTTAACATGTAAATGCAACCAAAGGGGGAAGTTTCGGACCTAATTTTCAACTTTTCATGAATTCGGTTGAAATGGGGCTTAAAAATCAGGCCAATCCCGGCCAATTATGGGAAAAATAATTTTAAGTGCCATCTTTGGGCACAATTTATATGTCCATTTTCAGTTTCTTAATTTTCTTTGGCTTCTCTAGTCCTGGGCCCCTGCTCTGAAATTTCAGGTAAACATTTGGCCAAAAACAAGAGAAGCCAACACAGCAACCTTAGCAGCAATTGCTCCCTATTGCTAGAAACTCAGTGTCCTCGCTTGACCGAGGAAGTAGGGAGCAATTGCCTAAAAATGTGCATAGAAATTCGTACGTAATTTTCTAGGTAAGACTAACCACAATTTCTAACTCTACGTATGTTAATACCTATTCTTACCAATTTCCATTAATTTTAAATTATTAAGGAGGAGGCTAAGCCCCCTCCAGACCTACCTATGTACACAAAAGTGTGTACTAACTTTCTTTCAGGAGAGGCAATTCTCTCCTGGTCTCTTGGCCCAAACTAACGTTCAAGTGAGGACAAGCCTCACGTGAAGAGAATGAATGGGCGTAGTAGTACTCCCACTACTACGCTGTCTGGCAAGTAGACGGCTTCCCAGACAATGAAAAAGGGAGTTTCCAAAGTTAACACAAAGGTGGGTGGGTACCAAATTTTGAGGTAAACCTTTTAAAGAGGTAAGATTAAGAAATGGAAGGTAATCTTACTAAAACATTTTTGCTAATAACTCACTCATTTTTTGGAGTTGAAAGGTGGGGATTACATTTTCGGAATCGGGAGAAAATTGCCTTTCCGATGAGCTTAAGTTGTTTTCTAACCAAAAGTTATTAAATTAAATTTAACTAATTAAGACCTAATTACTACTAACTAACTCATATAAACACTAGCTAACTAATTATAAGCTTATTTTGTATTAAATAACTACCTATATGACTACTTTAAGCCTAGCTAAGTGACTATCTTCCAATAATTGGCATTTTATTGCCTTGAGACTGCACTATAGAGAATTTCTACGGGCTTAGAAACAAATTTATGTAATTCTTTTCTGTGATTAGCAACTAAAATTGCTTTGGCACGGATTTCTTAACCACCATGGCTGTCGACATTACTGAAGAGGTCCCATCCCGGACCAATTCCAGATCAGAGAAGAGTACCCACTCTTCAACTAGATCTCCCGCCAATTCACTCTGATCAATAGATTCTCTGATTCTAGTATTAGTTTTATGCGTGCGTTCTGCTATTCTTAGTATTTTAGGTGGTGAGATACTCCTACTAAATGATAAAAAGGGTCTACTTCTGGTATTAATTCAACCTTTGGGGTAAAGACCGGAATATTAATTAGTGGTTTTAGTCTGGCAACTCTGATATTTTCTTTCAAATACAGGATATCTATACAATATGAACTTGGACGTTTGATTCTGGCAACTATGGTAAAACATGTGAAACACAATAATCTTCAATTGACTAGATCTCAGCACATTTCTTCACATAATTAGCTTGATAAGTAATTTCAACCAACTTTGACCATTAATGAAAGCTTTTTCATTACACATGCTGTCCTACTGTTTCCCTTAGTATTTGTATGAAACAGTTCAAGAATAAATAGTAACGTGGGGTCGCTTCATTTAAAAGCTTTAAATTTGAAGAAAAGCACCAGCTTTGCATTGCATGTATTACGGAACGGAAAATGGATTTAATTGAACAGCCTGCTCAATAAGTTCAGCTGATTTCTCGGTGGTGTAGTGGTTAGCATTCCATTCTGTTTTCGCCAGTTTAGATCTTTTCGGCCAACCATTTCGTACATATCCATGACTTTCTGAAGCATCATATCGGCTTCGGTTGCTACTTTAATGTCATGGACAGCAAATTGGCAAGTCGAATTTTTGAACCACTCTAGCTAACAAAAGCTCTAGCTTTAATAAAATTCCTTTAATCAAGTTCGTTCCTTCCCAAATGTCTTGCTCAGTTACCGTATTTTGGAGTTAGCGTTTTCGCGTTTTCTTCTCAATTTTACACTTGATGGTGTAGACATAGGCCATCAAAAGTAAGGCCCATCTTCGCATGCGTGCTACTGCACTGCTTGTTACACCGGACTTGTCATCGAAAATGGTAGTCAGTGGCTTATTGTCAGTGAACAGCAAAAATCTTTTTCCAAAAAGTAAGATTTCGCAATAACCAACATGGACCAGGGGGGACAGTATTACAAACTACTTCTCCGGTTTTGTATAAAATATCACTGAATGACTGGCGGCACGACGTCATCTAGATCTGATTCTGGGTCCCGACCGCTGTCAAGTACCGATTAAGCAGTCTATCGGTTCGTGACCGGCCGTTCCTTTGCCGAAGTGAGGATCACCCTTTATGTTTCATGCCTGCCGTGCAGTTGCCAGTTTTGAATCAACAGGAGCTCCTCGCAGGACTGGACAAAGACGGAGTCCACTGGTGATTCATCCCGGACGAGACTTCAACGCTATTCAAAGAGCTCCTTAACTCTTGTGTGAAGAAGGAAAAAAGATGTAATGTCTGAAGCCATGGAGTTGACAGAAATATGAAAGTAATTTAAGTTGTTGCTCTTTGATCCTATCCTGTTGTTAAATAGTAAGGTTATAAGAAGCTGCTTAGCTGCGTTATGAGACTGTGCACACTCTGGTCTGCAGATCAGAAAGGCTGCGGTTCGATTCCCGTTTAGATCAAGTTTTTACATTTCATCGTTATTAATTGTCAACATATGATTTTCTGCTTCTCTCGGGCTCAGTTTCAATTACACTCATTGCCTAACGCATCTTGACTGGGTTTTTCTCAGCATTTGGTTTAGCATAATGATCATCATTTCATTTCATCAATTTTCCAGTCTTTATTGCCTCAGAAGCATTGCACTTCTAGTCAAACAAATATGTATTGAATAAGCACAGTAAGTTTTCAGCATTTCGTTGTCAAATCTGAAGTAGTTCTGGCATAGTGCCATTTTGCAATTATTTTTCGCCGACACGGATGATTGACACTTCTTTTGATCAGCCACCGAGTAAACCAGTGATTTCAAGACTGACAGAAGGCGGCAATACGGAATCCATTTGGGTCATATTCTGTTACTAGATTCATACAGTGCGGATCGAAAACATCATCACTTTTGAGCGCGCTTGCGTTTATTGACTCTGAGTGCGTTCCGTGCCTGCGCGCGTGGAGTCATTTTTATAAAAACAAACCTTTGCCTTAACTCTAGCTAAGAATTCTTCAATTTATTGTAAAGCAGAAAACTGCTTGCTACTTTGCCGCAGACAGCCAGTTGATTTTTGTATCCAATGTTTATGGTTTTTCAAGTTGCTGTCTGTGAACAAATTCAGTAAGCAGCTTAGTTTTCTTTGGTCGGATAGTAAAAGCACAAAAAATTGGTGGCCAATAAATTTCACATGACGCATATAACAGGGGCCAATTTCATAAAACTTTGCAAGTTGCGGAATCCGCAACTCGCAGCTGCAAGTTGCGGATTGGCAAGCTGCAAGTGTTGCATAAAGGGTCAAGTGCGGAATCCGCACTTGCACTTGAATTGCGAGTCAAGTAGGCAGCAAGTTGCGTGTTCGCTTGAACACAAGCAGCAAGTAAGTGTTTCATAAAACCCGCTGGAACACTCATTTGTACTTGCAAGTACAAGTAAAGTCGTCTAGTAGATTTTAACTAGACGATTTTCAAAAAAATTGAATATTTTCGTTAACCTTCGTCAGTTTTTAACGAAATTTAAGAAGTAACTGCTTTAACATGTTTGGCACACTTTGTGAAAATTTTTAGTGAATTTTGAGTAGTTTTGAAAAAGTTACGATTTTTTTGAAGAATTACTGTCAATTTTGCTTATACTCGCACTTGCAATGCAAGTACTCGCACTAGCGTTGCAAGTGCGTCAAGTTCCGCAACTTGCTTAGCTAATTTCCGCAAGTTTGCGGAAAAGTTTTATGAAACACTTGTAATCCGCACTTGCGTTTCAAGTGCGAGTACTCGCAAACTCGCACTTGCAAATCCGCAAGATTTTATGAAATTGGCCCCAGCTGTCTACGCTTACTACTGCATGCTGAAGGGGGGCTTATATTAGGTACGAGTATTACAGAAATGCGTATGGATAGAAATAAAAAATGATTGCGCAATTGATGACCAAAAAGGATTATAGCTAGAACTTTAAGAAATCCTTATATATTATTATTAAGCCCTTATTCAGTTAGACTTTTGTTATCAAGTTGTCTATGACGTGCTTCAAATGTTTTCTCTGGTTGCCCTTTGTTTTCAAAATTTCAAAATCATATAAAACTCTAGCTATAAATGCAGTGATATATTTAAATCATCAAATGCATTAAGAAGGATTTTAACAAATAGGTCAAATAAAATTACCAATTATTAGTTGTACCATATTATATAGGTACTAGATTTGTACCAAAAGCTCATATTACTATACCTTGTCTAACAGCAGCAAAACAGTAACGGTGTGCATCAGTTTAAACTGGAAATTCCTTATCCATTTTATTCAGGAATGCTTCCTACAGTTTCAACTGTGTGCTAAGTTTCTCCTTTATCTTTATAAATTTATGTGCAGTCATTTTTTGTGCCTTGAGAGCAACTTGAAAAACCATAAACATTGGATACAAAAATCAACTGGCTGTCTGTGGCAAAGTAGCAAGCAGTTTTCTGCTTTACAATAAATTGAAGGATTCTTAGCTAGAGTTAAGGCAAAGGTTTGTTTTTATAAAAATGACTCCACGCGCGCAGGCACGGAACGCACTCAGAGTCAATAAACGCAAGCGCGCTCAAAAGTGATGATGTTTTCGATCCGCACTGTATGTAATGAAGTCCAACTGTGTGTAGTCGATGTCAATCGACGCTAAAAATAGAGTGATGGTGGTCTTGGGTTCCTTGTCCATTGTAGTATAGTTCATTTCATTCAACCTTATACTTATTTCACTTTTATGTAGAAGGGAGTGCATGTAAGCTGCCGGCTGTAAAAGTCTTCATGAGATTGCACCTCATTCTATGCGATCCAGGCTGTCTGTTTTCGGGCTGTCTAGTCTCTAGATTTTATCCGGAAGAAAAATGCTCATTCACCTTATTTTCATACTGCGTAGGTTGGAAAGAGCCCGATCAAGTTGTGTCAGGTACGGATAATTAAGTGAAGCCTCATACGGATTTGCTAAATTTCTTGCATTACTACGACTTCCCTAGGCAGGGATTTAGACACTGCTAATTTGCAAGCCGTAAGGCTGTACCGTATTCGCCATATCTACCGTATCTATGATTTCCAGGTTATCAGGAACTGTTCCTGATAACGTTTCCTAAGACAGCGGATCTGCTGTGGTCAAATCTGGTACAAGACGTTGCTTAATCTCCTCTTCTAGCAGACATTATGAGAAGATCAATGACGAAAATTCTCTCCAACTGTTCTGGGGCCTGTTGCATAAAAGTCAGCAGTACTTGACTCCTGAACTACTGAATTATTGAATTTGAATGCAGTAGTACTGAAAGTTCCGTTGCATAAACGGCTACTGAAAAATTGGACTACTTAATTTCAATAGTTCAATATTTCAGTAGTAAAAGCTTTTGAAGAATTCCGCTTTCGCAAAGAGTTTCAGTAGTCCGTTTCAGTAGTGCACATAACGTGAGAATTTCGAAGTAAATAGGTATACCGTTAGTATTCTTATACAATTCAGCTTTTCTTTCTTATACAATACACAATAACTGTCTTAGCAAGAAATTAAGATGAGTTGAAAAATTTTCGTTTTTTCGGGCAATACAAAATAATCTGATTAAATTATAAGTTCCAACCACATATTAGCACATTCATTACAATCTACATAATAAATAACTAATAACTGGTCATGCTAAATCATGTTTTGCAAATTATTATTATCGTTGAAAGCTAATAATGCTACTACTGAATCAATTCTATCAGTGGTGTAGGATTCCTGAATTTTTTATTACGTTTCAGTAGTAAATAGTTAGTACTACTTAATTTTATGCAACAGGCACTACTGAAAATTGGCGAAAACCACTACTGAAACACTACCGAAATGGGTTTCAGTAGAACTTCAGTAGTACTGACTTTTATGCAACAGAATCCACACTGAACTACTAACTATTAGACTACTGAACAGTTTACTTAATGTTCAGTAGTGTTTTATGCAACGATATCAATTCTACGTTGCATTTTGCTAATTTTACCGAATGGCATCAAGCAGCAGAATTTACACGGAGCATTAGTCGCATATGTTTTCTTTGTCGTCTGGGAGAAGGTTGCATTGGATTTGCACTGAATATGGACATTCAAAGGTAAAGTGGTCATTGTGAAATATAAGCGAAATACAAATTCTTTTTAATTAAACTTACTGAACGTTCAAAATGGAAGCTGTCTAGAGACAGATCGGATATCGAAATTTAAAATTTTGACCATGCAATAATATGATGATACAAACACGCTACATTGTATTGTGCATATTCGTTGCACAGTCTGAAAACGTGCTGTAAGCATCAATAGTACAGATGGCTATTTAGTGTAGCACATACAGGTGGAATATACCTCGACTAATTGGAAACAATCAGCCGCTACTGCATTTAATAGGATAGTCACTTGTTTTGCCTGCTTCACTGGCTTTTTTGTCTGGAATAAATTAGTTAGTTACTTGTGGCATTTCCAATATGCTTTGGTTAAATTTCAGCCTTCCATGGGCCATTATCATCAGCAAATGATAAGTCATGTTTGCACTAAGGCAAAGCAAGTTTTTCTTGGTATGTTTTGCGGCTGTGTTTTAACAATTTATGCTGCTACAAGATTAAAAATAGCTGAGCGCCTACCAGCGCATCACCGGAAGAGATCGGGGTTTTTTCGTTCTCTTGCTACTAACGTTACCATTTACGTGATAACAGCTGGTTAGTGTGCGCTTGTGAAGTCTTAGTTGGGCACTTCTATGGCAGAAGCGGCGAGTTTTCGCAACATACTACTGGACAATATTTCGCGGACTGCCCAGATACAATTTTTGCTCTATAATATGCCACTTTGGCCCAAAAAGCTCTGGCTGTTTAGTTGATCCTGACACCCATTTGGATGCTGAGAATGATTATCGATCCAATAGTATGCTTGATCGGTGATGAGTTGGTGCAGAAATTTGGAGGGAAACCTATGACCACCAGCAAAGTCTGTTCTAGCACTAAACAGGCGGCACTCTATAGAAAGATGACGGAAAGTTGTCACATCCTTCAACTAGCATCAAGTCAAGGGACGCGTTTTCCATGAAAGCGCTCAGTCTTCAGTGGGTTGAATAACTGTCATTAATAACTTTGACTGAATAGTCGTAAAGAAATAACGAAAAACGCCTGCCTGCAGTCACTAAGGCCGTAGCCTTAGTCCGAGCAGGACAGAGCCTCCTGTTCGGACTAAGGCTACGGCTGTAGTGCCTGCAGGCAGGCGTTTTTCATTATTTCTTTATGATTAATGACTTGTATCCTTCGTGGATCCGCCTGCTGGCCAGCGTTTACTTCATTTTCTTGACGTTTGACTGAATAATGTCATAAAAACCTTTTGGAAAATGTTGCTGTCCTGTAAAGCAACCGATCACTGAAGGTTGGACGTGAACATCATAATTGCATTATAAAATAAATGGGAAGTCCATGAAATCTCATAATGTGATAGTTCTAATTATGTTATACTTCGACTGCTTGTTTATCTGTACATTTGCAATGGGAAATTTTTTACTGGCTCTTCTATTTTGCTTCAGTTCAAAAGCTTCTGCACATTGTTCGATATATGTGTCTTAGATTCATTAAAGAATGCAAATTGAGTTGGACTAATAACCGCAAAGTAGTGATGTGGATCGGATCGGATCGGCAGCCAAAATTACCTACCGATCCGATCCGGCAAATGGCCGGCGATCCGATCCGATCCGATCCGATCCAGCCCCGGATCGGACCGATCCGATCCGATCCGACTATAATTTGACTTTTCAATTGTAGACACTTGAACTGTATATTTTCCCACTTCCCATTATTTTGCAAAACTCTTCATCAAACTTCGCATCTGAATCTTATTGAATATAAATTCTGAAAGTCCGTATCAGAAACTGCAGCTGCAGAATGATGTGTAGTCACCTTTGACAATAGCGATTTGGTTTGTTTTGGGATGTTAAGATCTAGTGAGAACAGCACAAAAGACAATGAGAAGTGTTAACTATATAAGGATAAGATGAAATTGAAGAAGCAAGGGTAGAACACAAAAAATGTGCGTACAAACTTTGGTCGTATTTATAAGTAAGCAATGTATCTGTTTTAATATCATTCGAAAATGGAAACAGGCAAAATCGGGAAAATTCGGAATCCCAGGTTTTATTTACGGAAAATCTAAAATATTCAGAGGTTTGCTAAAATTTATGTACGTTGAATATTTCGTTTTCGTGATCAAATAGATCTGGTTTCGTGGCATATTTTTGCACTTACAACCTTTTCAACCAAAGTGCACCCAAGTTTCGGTTTTTCAAAATTTCCAGATTTTAAATATTTTAATTTTTAATTTTAAATGCTCACGATATGGTTATAATTTAAAAGCTCTTCACAATCTGAACACGTTTAATAATACAATCATTTCCCAAAGTGCACTCGATTCCAAAATTCAAGAAAACAAGATTTTTCCGGATTTAAATGATTGCCATCACCAACAGTTATGGTTCTATATGGGTCTTGGCTCGAAAGGTCTTGACGAGCTGAACAACCTTTATAATACAACTACATCCCAGAAATGCACCCTGTTCTCGGAGTTCACAAAAACTTCCATTTATGAATAGTGAACTCGAGAAATTGACACATTTCAGGTATTGGTTCCAGCTCATAATCAGCTTTTAAATAATACCCGATCATTCAAATGCAAGTATAAAAATAAGCACCTGGAACAGCTCAATTCGATCATGGATACAAAATTTTGAATGTGAAAAAATTTTGGAAAAATTTAAATTTTAAATAAATTAAATGATTAAAGTTAAATATAAAACATTTTCCATGGTTTAATCCCGATATGTAGGTTGTTCTAAATCTCCAGTTCCGGACGATTCTTAAAAATATATATAGTTGGGGTTAGCTCTGAAGGCATATTTCGCAATAAACGACACCGAAGTTTGCACACACAATTTTGGTCGCACAATAGCATATAGAGAAAAGTGCGTCCGGTGAATGTTGCATACTTTCCTCTTCTGAGCAAACGCGACTTGGGCAATAAATTTCCGTCTAAATTCAAACAACGTTCCTATTAGTTGAGAACTTTTGCCACTCACAAGAGGCACAAGTTCTTATCAGAATAAGTCACTCTCAGTAGTCAGCGGTGGTGAATTTAAAAAGAGGAATAGACTGTCCAAAAATTAATTAGCAGGAAATATTAGAGAGCAATTCCATTTGACTCTTTTATATATTTTATACATTTAAGAAATTTATTTATTCAAAGAGAGAACATAAAACAAAAACATAAACAACAGAAAATTCAACATTTGAACAAAATTCAGGAAAGATTTTGAAAATTTCTTCGAAAAAGTTTTGCAATTTTGTAAAAAATTGGTAAAAATTTTCAAAATTTTCCTCATTTTCCGGATCGGCGATCCGGAAAAATCAAGCCGATCCGATCCGGCCGATCCGATCCGAAAATTCGTCGATCCGATCCGATCCGATCCGACCCCGGATCGGTCGATCCGATCCGATCCGCCGATCCGATCCACATCACTACCGCAAAGCATAATAAGTTAAGGGAAACAAGAAACCTTCTTAGTACAGTAAAAAGCGGCTATTGTTTATAATCAATTCCCGACGAAATCCGTGTCCTGTATGGTAAACAAGACCTTTGCTTAAATATTCTCACTGCTTTCAAGTTAAACATAACCATAATAGGGGAATTATTAGATTAATTTTACATCACAGTTTTTGCTAAAAGAACCGCGAGGATGATATGACACTAAGATATGATATGATCCAAAGCACTGAATGGCCACTCACAAAAATAACTGAATCGAAATAGTTTCGAAAATCTAACTATACTACTAAAATCTAACAAAGTAGACATCCGTACAACGTATGAAGTCAAGGAAGCGTATAATTAAGCTCTTAGACCATAATATTAACATTACATTTACATATTTTATTTGGATTGGACGTAATTTTTATTATAGAGAATAATTTATTTCACAGTTTTCTTTACTTCTTTACTTCATAAACATTATAATTTCAGTTAAGCCAATAAATAAACATCAGCCTTCCAGAACATATCAATATTTTGAAGTCCACTTTATATTATTCAAAGCATAGTAGTTTATCAGCATGTCGAAGGCAGGTAGCAGGTTATTCCAACGTAGCGCCATCCATTTTTAACTATGGACTGTTTTTCGTTAGCACTGACGGTATAGTGATGATCCTTTTGAGTTCCCTGTCCATCAAAGTACAGTTGGTACAGTGGTACAGAGCCGGGGTACTGTTTTGGATAACAGTAGCCTGCAATACCTTCATAGTTGTAGCCAACCGTCAGTGCATGGGCGTTTCGCTCGAGGGTAAAGTAGTGGTCAATAACACCCTGGCTGAAGAATCTGTGGAGTGGAACTGTACCGGTTGCTTGCTGCGCGAAAATACAGTAATGACCCTCTCTTGTGTAGGCTGGATTTGTTGCGGGAATGTTTGGACTCTGATCGAAATGGTGATCGGCTCCTGACCTGTAGTATCGGTAGAATTTGACAGCTGCAAGGAAAAGATAAAGTGAATAAGTGTAATTGTGTTGTTCGTAATTCAGTGATTGAACTGAATGTTGTACTTAAATACTAGTGGACAAAAAATTGTTCATTGCTGAAACACTATTAGATCATTCCGAATGGATACGCTATACACAGATCCATTAACCTAATAGATAATTCAACTGATACACTGGACTAATTAAGGGGGAGTCGTTTTTGGCCGATTTTTCGACAATCTCGATTTTACTCATTTTCACATATTTTGTAATCCCCATGGGTCCTCAAAACAAGACAAGAGCGTTTCGCGTAATATTGCTTCTATTGTTCTGTAAAGCCCTTCGAAGGTGACATTGACATGTGTGAAACAGTTTGTGGCAGAAAATTTTTTCGTTGTATGCTTATCTCTACAACTTTGCACACATGTCGAGGACATACCATAAAGTGTAAATGAGTCCTCTGGTCCAATACTATTGAGTGTAGAATTTTTGGCGGTTTTTCAAACTGAAAAAATGGGAAAATCGATGCTTGCTGAACCATGAAAAGCAGGACTTCCAAAACATTTTGGTCTCTCCTGCACGATTCACAAAAGCTACAGAAACGGCTTACAGATAGTTGCACTCTACAAAATAGAATACTTATGAAAGTAGTCATAGTTTTCTATCGTTTGTAATAAGCTCAAAACGATTGCCACAAGAAGTGCGAAATTTGCAAAAATAGTAGTTTTTCGTAATTTTCACATTATTTCAAAACATTTTCACTCGTCGTCCATTAGAAAGATATCAAAATTGGACACAAGGCTCACCATATCTGCCAAACACTGTGGTAAAAGCAAATGCTTCAAGACTAAACTTTTCAGTACTGGCGCCTCCTTTGATCTTGGGTCAAAATAGTCAATGTTTTAAATTTCCAAAGTATAGTCAAATTGGGTATCATTCGATAGCTAGTGATGTGCTGAGCAACTTCTCTAAATAGAACTGTGTGTCTGAAATGTAGTATTTTCCAATTAGAGCAGGTTAAAGTTTCAGAGCATTAATTTCTTAATTTTTTTAAAATATATTCTTTAGTTTCAAATTTTGGGACTTTGAACTTGAATATCTCTGTCAACTTGAACTGTAATATTTTGTCTTATTTTTGAGAACCAAAGTACCTATATTGCTTGCGAAAATGAGCGAAATCCGTGACTATCCGTTTTGACCTAAAGCGACCCCCACCCTTTAAATAATAATCTAGCTAGTGCTAGTAAAGTCAAAGTGGAGCAAAGTCAAGTTAATTAAAGGTTAACTAGTACCTAATTAACTATAGCTATCCAACTAACTACTAAACAAAAAAGACAGTCAAAAATTGACATTTTGCAAAATCCACATTACGTTTGGGTTGACAGAATTCATTGCATTCGTCCACAACATCAAACTTTCTTCCAGCCGGACATTCTGCACCGCATTTCTTGCATTGCAACTGCTTTGCATCGCAATAGTACCAAACTGCAAAAGGTTTCAACATGCAGGACATGCCAAAAAATGGTAAGGTCTTATAGTGTTTGATTGTAGAAGCTATCAAAGACTTGTTCAATTTGACATAAGAAAGCACTGCATTCTGAACAGACTCTGAGTTGTAGTTACGCTGTGATAAACTCATTTTTTGGAAAGGAAGACTGAAGAAACTTGTTTCTCTTTGGTTTTCATTTAAAACAATCTATTTTAAAAGTGATCCTGCAGGAATCAACTGTCTGCCACGTCTGAACTACCTGCAGGAACCTTCATTACCTTAAGTCTAAATTCAAGACCTTCAAGAGGACAACTGTGTTAATGTCTAACAATAGTGGCATACCTAGTCTTTACGACAGAAACTGCGTGTTGTCTTGCTTACCGCAACCGCTCTCTTCTCGCCACACTTCTGGAACCTGGATACCCCGTTCACTACACGCATTGCTCAGGGTGTTATGCGTGGCACAAGCCCAGCTGAGATCACCGCCATAGACACAGACATCATGAACACAGGACTCGTAAATGCGTCTGGCCAATGGCATGTACTTTCTCAGACAGTCCGAGTAGGGTCCTTCTATGTCCAGCAGGAGCTCGCATGCCCTCTCCGCCTGCACCTTGGCATCACCCGAACATGGCTGTGGCAGGGTCGGCGATGGATTGCAGCTGAAAGGGTGAAACTTTCACTCAATTGTATGTATGTATGTATGTATGTATGTATGTATGTATGTATGTATGTATCTATGGAACTAAAATCTAATTTCTTTGGAAAAGGCGTTTATTGTATGCTGTTTGGCTTAAGAAACTAAGAATAAACTCTACTCTGAAAACGGTATGGACTGAAACTGTAGGACAAGTTTTGTTCTTCTGATCAAACAGTTTCTGTAGATTTTGTTATAAACTGAGGCGCACTTGGGAACTTTTCGAGCGCGAATTAAATGAGTTGAGCTGAACCAGTTAAAATCAACTCTTTCAACCCCTATTCGCGCTCTGAGCGAGTTAATCTTAAGTTTCCATGTTTTAACTATCGCTGGGTTAAAAAGATCAGAGTTAACTTAGTTAAAAGCGGGGAAGTTAAAAGTAACTCTCTGAATGCGCGACTAGGGGTTAAAAGAGTTACTTTTGACTCGTTTAACTCTGCCTTCCTCTCCTTTCTTTTCATGCAAGCGTTCAAATCAGTGATCAAGAGAAAACTGTGCTTCTTCCTTGTATTGAACCAAGTTCATTAGTTTAACAATTGTTTTTAATTACTGTCATATATATTTGTGTACTATTTTGTTTTATTGCTTATAAGAATTTTGCAGGAATTGAACAGTATGAAACATGCACAAATATTTCAATTATTATCAGCAAAATGCAAATTTGATGGAGCGCAATCTACCGTAAGACCATCGTATATTTGATTGGATATATTTTCCAGCCATAGTTTAAATCGAAGTATTTACATAGCTTGTGGTAAAATGGTCGACTACACAAATTTTTTGTTAAATTCAGACAGCAATTGAACAATCAATTTAACAACTGTTCTCTAGACATTTTGAGCAATTATATTCCAACCTATTTGTTTTGCAAATGCTAAAAAGTTGATACTAATTAGTTCTGAACTGGAAAAATAAATGTTTTCTAAAAAATTCTTGTATTAGCGAAATAAGTACGCCAAATAATTAATAAAACAGCACTTTTAGTTTAGCTGCTCTGCTTAGTGACTTCGGGCGGCCTACATTCTTCGTAACTCGTTTCAGCCTGGTTCACACTGCCGAAGTTTTAAGTTTTAAGGTTTAAGTTTTAACGTTTTTAGTTTTAAGAAATTTATTTTAGCAAGGATTGATTCACACTGGATTGCCAGTTTTAAGTTTTAACAGGGTAGGATTGCTCTAGCTGTCAATCAAAACGCTATGTTCTGCACTAAAATCCTTAAAACTAGTTTTAAGACTTGAACAATTTTCAAGTCCAGTTTTAAGTTTTAAGGAACTCTTAAAACTTAAAACTAAAAACTTAAAGCTCAGTGTGAACACCGTCGCTTAAAACTTAAAACCTTAAAACCTTAAAACTGAGTTTTAAGGCGTCAGTGTGAACCGGCCTTTAACCCCCGTGCCGAACCGAGGGTTAAAGTTCAATGAAAATGTTGCTGCAGAGTTAAACGAGTTAATTTTAACTAGCTCGCGCGCGAAACTGGGCTGAGTTAAAATTGACTCCACTGATTATAACCCCTTTCTGTGCAAATAGGGTGAATTCAGATAGGGTTAAAAGAGTTAAATTTAATCCCTGTTCGTGCGAGCACCGAGTTAAGAAACTTTTAACTCGTTTAACCCCAGCTAGTTAAAATTAACTCAACTCTTTTAACTCTTTTAACCCTGGCGCAACAAAGATTAAGTAAATTTTAACTCGTTTATCTCACGCGCAAATAGGCCCTAGGTCATTCACCGAACAGCGGTTTAAAGTGGTTAACTCACTCTTCATAACCGGGCACACTCTCAACCCAAGATTTGGCAAATTCATTGGGATTTTTGGTCGTCTGTCCGCCTTTCGTTGTCATGTCGTCCTTTGGATCTCTACTGGAGTCAGTTCTGCCGCACAATCCTGGAAAAATCAGAAATGAAATCAAAGAAATTATTTTGTTTCAGTCACGATCTCATCTTTATTTCGACTATAAATTCCACTATATAAAGAAAAGAATAACCTAAGTTTTTGAGGAGTTATATTTCTGAGTTTGCATTATTTTTACCAGCCACCAAGAATAAGCGAAGCATCTACACAGCTGGTCCAAAAAGATTTCATGATAACTGTTAAAGGCTGTGTGGGAAGACTATAAAAAGCTTCCAGGGAGAGTGTCAAAGCGGAGCTATTTGATTCTAAAATAGAGTGATCTGTACCACTAAGACTATATTGTTGTGAAAGGCGCACGCAATCCTAATCACAAATAAATCGTTGAATAAACATGAATTTAATTACACTAATATAGGCGGAAAAATAACAACAATACGTTAAGACAGGCATACATAACAGACAGTTCCACAAGCGAGTAAACAATGATAGACGGCACAAAAGTTAATTTGCATATTGAAAGTTCAAACAAGGAAGTAAAAGTTGTCGCTCAGCAGCAAGATGATCAATCTTCGCGTTCTTCGCGACACTCCCGCCCGAAAGTGTTCCGGATCCATTCAATGCATTTGGTGGCAGATTGGCGTTGTGGTCGCTGACCATCGGTCGGAATAGGTGGCAGTTCCTCAGCAACGTTATCCAAAGAATCGGCGCCTGGTGCGGTTGACGATACCTCGATAGGAATCAAGTTTTTGATGGGGCGCTGAATGGATTTTCCAGAAGGAAGGCGGACCCATGCCGATCGGCAGTTTCCATCTGAACCCAAATTGAGCTGGGTTAATCGACCCAATTTCCACTGTCCCCTAGGAAGTTCAGACTTCACCAAAACCACATCACCGGATTTTGGACCAGAAGGAAAGGACCCACGTGGACCCTTGGACATTGACCGTTCGCGAAGAATACTAAGGTATTCCTTGCGCCAAGATGACCAAAATTCCTCCACACGCTTTCTTGAAGACTTCCATAGACGGAGAAGGCTTTCAGCAGAAGTTTCCTTGCCATCGTAATCTTCGTCTTGACAGTTCGTATCATTCGGATGAAATCCTAAAACAGGATTTCCACCCAAGAAATGAGCTGGAGTAAGGATCAAACCTGGCTCTGAATCGCCATCGAAATATACCAGAGGTCGGCTATTCAAGATCGCCTCTACTTCCGTTAGAGTTGTAGTCAACTGATCCGAAGTGAAGCGGGACTTACCAACCATCTTCCTCAGGCTTCGCTTCACAGATCCGACCAAGCGCTCATAGAAACCACCCATCCATGGAGCACGCTCCGGAATAAATTTCCATTGAATGCCACGGTGAGAGCAGTAATCTTGGACATCCTCGTCAAACCTTGACTGAGAATCCTGCAAAATCTTACTAGCAGCCTTAAACTGCTTAGCATTATCTGATATGATAACATCGGGGCAACCACGGCGTGCAATGAACCTTCGCAGACCCAGCAAAAACTGTTGGGCCGATAGATCTTGCACTAGCTCCAGGTGGACCGCCCGAACTACACCACAGGTAAAAAGGCAGATCCAAACTTTCTTCTCGGATGAATCTTCGGAGATAACATAGAGAGGGCCTAGATAGTCTAACCCGACAAACTGGAATGGTGCTGATTCTCTGACTCTCTCTGTAGGCAAAGGTGGAGGAGGAGGAACCAAAAACTGGCCTCCTTCCCACTTTCTGCAAACTTTACAATTCTGAATTGTTCTTCGAACTATGGACCGACCATGTATTATCCAGTATTCCGATCGCAACTGCGCAAGAACATGCCGAAAACCGGCGTGCCCTAATTTCTCATGTTTTGCTATGATGACCAGTCTGGTGAAGGGAGAATTCTTTGGCAAAACCTTTGGATGTTTGGCATCATAGTCAAGGCTGGTATTGGCAAATCTACCACCGCATCTCAGAACTCCGTTATTGTCTACGAATGGCCGCAGAGAACGATTAATGCTCGTATTTCTCGTCTTCGCAATGTCATCTAGGATATGAATCAGGTATGTTTTCTGCGTGTAGATTTCCCACATTTCCGTAGCTTGTGCCAACTCCCCTACATTGAGTGGGCCACTTTGTCTCTGACCTGAGGATCGAAGATTCAAAACAAATCTTCTGGCCCAGGCAGTTACTCTGACCAATTTGATCAACTTAGAAAACGAAGCTATATTGAGTCCAAACGGTGGTTCCAATTCCGTCTGCACATCAGCGATCAAGCCACCGCTGGTCTCCTTCATATCTGATTCAGTTGATTCATGTTCCTTTCGGTGCTCAACTTCCATGCACTCACATGGCCAATCTTTTTCATTCAGTGTCAGCCAATTGGGCCCCTCCCACCAAAAACGATTGGTGAGAAGCGAATTCAAATCACAACCCCTGCTGGGTATATCTGCGGGATTAGCTGCAGATGGCACGTACTTATGCTCGACGTACTCGTACTTTCTGATTTCGGACAATTGATTTTCGATAAAGACAGGTTGAAGGCGAGTGCCTCTAATCCAATAGAGGACACACTTTGAATCTGACCAAACAATCTTTCTGCTGACGACCAATCCCAACTGTTTCTTCACATAAGATAGGGCTCGATGACCAATTAGACAAGCCATCAATTCCAATCTGGGCAGTGTAACCTCCTTCAGAGGTACCAATCTCATCTTTGAAAACAGAAGATGGGATGTGGCATAATCGCTATTTGTAGAATCTCGCAAACAGAGATAGATACAAGTAGCATAAGCTTTGGCTGAGGCATCACAGAAGCAGCGAAGCTCTGTGGACTTGTCAGTTCGAGAGCCAAGATAACGAGCCATTGAAAATCTGGAGATTTCGGGCAAAACCTCGATTATTTGAAGACATCGAGGCACAAACTCCTGCGGAATAGCTTCATCCCATGGCTGCTTGATTCTCCACAAATCTTGGACAATAAGTTTCGCCACCATCGTTACTGGTGAAAGCCATCCAAGCGGATCAAAAATCTGACTGATCACTTTCAGGAAGCTGCGCTTTGTAATAGGTTGTTCCATATCAACCTTCACCGACGGCAGATAAAGCACGTCAGTTGGGACATCCCATGAGATACCCAATACTTTGACGTTATCTCCGCAGGTTTGATCTGCAGGCGAAAGTTGAGACGTCAACTCCGTCGAATTGGAAATCCATTCCCGTAGGTTCATTGAAGCTTCGCTGAAAATGGCTTTGGACTGTTTGTAAAATTCCATAGCATCTTCTGTTGTGTCAACTGAAACAACAACATTGTCGACGTATATATTCTCCAAAATCTTAGCAGCAACATCGGAAGAATGCTGCTTTAAATGATGAGAAACGTAGCCGCTAACAGAAAAGGGCTAGAGATGACTCCAAAAGGCACTCTGCAAAAGCGAAAAAACTGTTGGTTATCCTTTGTCAAAGGCTTCTTATGATCTTTCAACCAAATGAATCTTGTCACATCCCGGTCAACTTCTTGCAGTCCAATCTGAAGAAATGCCTTTTCTATATCACTGATGATTCCGACGGATCCTAGCCGAAAGCGTAGGAGAAGGCCACACAAATCATTCAAAAGAACGGGACCTCGGTAAAGACAATCATTTAGGCTAAGATCATTCCTTTTGGTCTTCGCCGATGCATCGTACACTATCCTTACTTTGGTAGTGGCTTTGGCAGGCGTAATAACGCAGTGATGAGGAATATAGTGTACTTTGGAGGAACTGTGTTCGGTATTGACGGCCTCAATGATTCCCATCCTCAGTTGTTCCTGAAGAACAGAATTGTATCTTTCCTTCAAAGATTCATCGGATCCCAACCTGCGTAGGAGTGACTTCAATCTTCGGAGGGCAAACTCATAGTGACTGGACAACTTCACATCTTCATCAATCCATGGCCAACGAGCATAATATCTGCCGTTCAAAAACTGAATGGTAGGATTAAATTGCTCTAAGGCCTTGTCGTCATCTGATACAACAGGACAATCCTTGATTCCAATTGTATTTAGATCCCACAATCTAGACATTTGATCTTCAAGTGAAGTGACCAAAACAGGATCAATTGAGCACAACAAAGAAGCAAATAACGCATTGTCTGACGATGCGTCACAGGTTCCAGTGGCTATCCATCCAAGCTTTGATTGCAGCAACACTAAACCGTCGTCTAGGTTCAATCTTTCAGGTTCTACCAGTTCGTAGTAGTAGTTGCTTCCAATCAGAACGTCTACGCTAGTCGTTCCAGCTAATCCTAAGCTACTGTCAGCAAGCTGTAGTTCAGTGAGAATACTATGCTTCTCGAAATTCACCGGCGCCCGTTGAATCGGACAAGAAATCACTGGCATCACATTCACGTCAATGATCATGACGTCTTTATTCTTCAGCTTCAAGGCTACCTGAACAACAGGCAAGTTCAACGTCTTCGTTGCTGTTGCACCGAATGTGGTTACATGGATCGTTTCGTAATCCTTCGGCTTCAACTTCAATCGTTTCATCACATCCGCTGTGATGTACGACCTTTGACTTCCAGTGTCAAATAAAACATTGACCTCAGCAACTCTGCCACTCGAACAATCCAAAACTGATGTCCTTGCAGTCTGCATCAGCACGTTTTGACTAGAGGTCAAAAGCGCGGATTGCTTGTCTTCATGTGTCTTCGACCTTGGTTCCGGCTTTGGGACCAAGTTACTGGAAGGAAACCTTTTAGCACACAGGCTTCTATGGTGGCTTCCTTTACAGTGGTAGCATGTCAATGGTTTCGGACATGCATTCGACAAATGTCCTCTCTTCAAACATCGATAACATCGATCCTTCAGCTGTGCTTTCCTGGTCATCAGATCAGGAAATCTTCTACATTCGTCTGAAAAGTGCTGCTCTTCACAGAATATGCACCTCCGTTGAGGCCTGGCTTGGCTAAGCAGACTTTCTGCAGTAGCATGCTTCTGATACTTCTGATTCTTTGTGCTGGTGAATGCACGATCACAAACTGACCGTCGCTCACCCAATTCTCTAGCAACTATTTCCTCTTTCAGCATCTGACGAAGTTAACTCAACTCCCAGTCCTTGCATCCATTCTTCCGGTTCAGATCTACTCTTATATCTTCCGGCAACTTCGAAAGAATCAGTGGAACAAAAACTATTCCAAATCGGTCATCTGTAACACCCAAAGCTTCCAATCCTCTGACATGCCTTTCGCATTCATCGTAGACGAACCGCAACTTCGTTGTCACTGATTCGCAGGGCTGCAAACGGAACAACTCATCAAAGTGGGCAAAGATCACTGTTTGTTCTATCCCAAATCTCTCTTTAATGGTGTCCACAGCCACTTGGTAGTTAGCGTTGGTGACAAAAATTCCACTGATAGCTCGTTCAGCGTCATCGGTCAGTAGACTTCTCAAGTAATTAAACTTGTCCACTGCACTCAAATGATCATTATTGTGGATAGCGGATTCAAAGCTATCCCAAAACTCCCTCCATTTGAGAGGATCTCCAGCATATTTGCCAATCGAAAGCTTCGGCAGCTTTGCTGTATTCTTCTCTGTGCGAGTTTCACTACTGGATGTGGAATCATTCAGGTTCACACGTCCACTTGGGTTGGTTCTCACAGCTTCAATCTTAGTCACTCTTGTCATCGACGCAGTGACAGCTTGACTTAGCGTTTCCTGTAGCTGGGTGGCCTCTTCAATTTGAGATTCAAGCTCTTCGTCTTCACACAAATCAAAAATCTTCTCATCGAGAACTGCAATCTTAGCTTGAATTTCCTTAGCATTGCCACCAGCATTCTTCAAAATATCAGGATCTGCTTCAAGATCCAGAGCTAACAACCTCTTCAACTCGGTCAAGTATCTGGTTGCATGTGCCTTTAAGGCACCACGTTGCTTGATCAGCTTTGTCTTTACCTTGTCGGCCATTGAGTTGTCAGGTACTGCACAAACTGCAATAACTGCACTAAAAAACTGGTACTGCAAAAACTGCAATCGCCGAACTCAAAAACTCTTTATTGCAAAAAACCGCAATAAACTCAAAAGTCTATTTTGGACTGTAATACTTACAGCCAAGTCAACTCCAGAACCCCCGTTTTATACTACTCCTGTAGCTCGAGACTACCTTATTGACAAAACTCTGATACTGTTCCAAAAATTACTTTGGCTCAGCAGATTGATCTCAAAGACTGAGATCTCAAAATTCTTTCAAGCGCTTATGCAAGCGTGTTTCTGTGCCGAAATTGGACACAGAAACATAATCAAACAAAACTGAGCCAAAATTAAAGAAACAGATCAACAAACTTTATCTCTAAAACAGAGATAATCAAAGGACTTACAGATTGTTCCCGGGTTTCGGCACCATGTTGTGAAAGGCGCACGCAATCCTAATCACAAATAAATCGTTGAATACACATGAATTTAATACACCAATATAGCCGGAAAAAATAACAACAATACGCTAAGACAGGCATACATAACAGACCGTTCCACAAGCGAGTAAACAATGATAGACGGCGCAAAAGTTAATTTGCATATTGAAAGTACAAACAAGGAAGTAAAAGTTGTCGCTTTAGCAGCAAGATGATCAATCTTCGCGTTCTTCGCGACATAATAATAATAATAATAATAATAATAATATTTTTCGAGAATTTTTAATTAAAAATGAACACTTGGGGCGTAAACTTAAGACTATTAGAACTGTACCCGTAGGTGGAGGACCCGTAACTTGTATTGGACCAGGTGTAGTTTGGATTGGTTGCACTGGCTGCTCTGTAGTCGCTATAATATGGAATGAAAAAATTTAGAATTCTTGGTCTGCCGAATTAATAATAACAAAAAATAAATCTATTTGCCTTTGTACTCAGTAAAGTAGCTCTAAAGGTGTCTACGATTATTAGAGGATATCTGCGGACATTTTCTAGTTTCGGTTATTTCAAATTCAAAAATTCAAATTCATGATTCAAACTAGATAACATTTTGGAAATAATATCACCCCAAAACATCCACATCAGCCTATTAATCTCAAACCCCAGGAAATTACCAGAAATATCAATACCTGCAGATGTAGTAGTTGTTGTTGCTGCAGTTGTTGGAGTTGTCGACGGTTCGACATTTGTAACAACAGACGATTCAGGATTAGCCTGTGTCGTTGCTAAAGAATTCTACAAATCTGCAAATGTATTTAAGTAAAATTGTTGTTTTATCTTTGCGAGTAGCTATGCATACGTAGAACTGCGCAAAATGATATAATAAAGAATAAAGCTTTCATCCGCTTGAATATTAGGTAGGCAAAAAGCCTGGGTCGGTAAACTTTTCACTTTAAATCTTAGTCTCTTTTTGTGAACATTCGTTTAACCGTTGGAACTTGTATTGGATTTTGGTAAAATGGGGGAGGGTCTCTGCGGACCCGTCTGGGTGCAATTACCCCATCTGTCCTTTGGTTCAGGGTATTACCGGGCCTTATATGGACAGTTTTCCCAGTGGGTGAATGGCTCGCTGTTTGCCCTTCTTGTGTCCATGGGGTAACTGCCGTGAAGCTGCAACTGCTGTTATTGCTGGCTATGTCTGGTTGAAGACAGTGGGATTCTCGGGTATCTGTGGATCTATCCATTATATACATCGGAGCCGGACGAACGCACAGCCACCTATTTTTACTGATCAGCCATGGCTGTCTCCATCTTAAAGTATCTTAAAGTAAGTAACCGAACCTTCATCAATATTTGCTGTTGTGGTTGGAGGGCATGTTTGCGGAATGACGGTGCCGATAAGATCAATATCTAGTTGCTGAAAGTCCTTCACTTTCTGTATCTTATTTTCGTCACCAGTTATCTGTCTGATCTGACCCATGTCCACATTATCAGTTACGGCGAGACAGTAGATTTCAATCCCCTGAAAATAACCCCAAATTCTGCAAATTGGTCACTGCATAGGTAGTCCGGATAGAAAATAAATAATTGTTCCGGGCGGCGATCGAACCTTGGCCCTTCTGCTTCGAAGTCAGACGTGCTTACCACTACACTACTGTCGACGGCTGAACATCGTTAGTAGTCTATCAATCAGTTCCCACACCTGTTTCTCTGACAATACAGGAAGTCGGTATATTTAGATAAATTAAGCCAGAAGTGCTGCTATAAAACTTTTCTTCAGATAACGAGCCAAGTATTGCGTAAGTTTCTTAGGTCTGAACCTGATCAATTAAAGCGTGAACGAAGTGAAGTGAACTGTGAAGTCAGTGAACTTTGCGCTTGGCTTGGTCGGTGATTTTTTGAGATTAATTCGATTCAGTTACATAACTGTATGGCGACTGTATCTAATAAAGGCCAAAGCTGGTCCAATTCTTTGGTTTATCAAACAGGGCACATCAAAAGCATGTGGTGGTGGTGTGGAATATTTCCTTAATTTCATTCTAAATTATTCAAGAGTGAGTGCTAACTTCATAAAAATTCAATCAAAATTCTCCTTTTGTGTAAAGTCCAAGCCTGCACTTAGCTAATATACAATTCTTCAAAATTCGAGCGCGTATACTTAGCTAAATTAGCTACTTAGCGCGTATACTTAGCAAACTTAGCTAATATACAATTATTCAGTATCAGTTTTTTGGGATTTGGATAGTAGGCGGTTTTATGCGCTTTACCTCTCTACGACAGTTACGTTACCCCATTTGGGGGGGGGATTATTTTAGGAGGTCTTTTGGGTGTTAACCCCCTTTAGGTTTGTTATACCCCTTTTGTATTTTTGATAACAAATTTGGTTACTGCTTGTCCACTTTTCATGTTCACATTCCTTTTGTAAAATCGTTTCGAATTCTTATGAATATTGTTTGGTTTTTTGGATTTTTCTCAAACCTTGTATTTCGCTGAAATCAGTAAACTCGTGACGTCTAAACTAGGGCTGTTGTTGTCTGTTCTAAGTTGGTTAGCGGATAAGCGGAGGAGTAATCAGACATTTAAATACTCGACCACGAACTTGAATGAACCTAAGCCTTACCTAAACCTTTACTTGAATGCAAATACCTTTATTGAGTTTCCACAACTCTACAGTGGGACGATTAGCTTTCAGTCAGACAAGAATGTCATCAACCTTTTGCTTTCAGACATTTTGGCAGTTGATGAGCCTTGTGCATCAATGAGACAAAATTAAATGAACAGAATTCAGAATAACATGAAAAATATCTAACAAGACTCCATCAAAAATGAGTATTAGTTGAAGCTCATCCCGCCCATTGGCTCTCTCTCCTGTTTCGGACTGAAGGCTTTGCGTTCCTAACTACAGGACAGGCGATTTTCATTATTTCTTTCTTTATGCGACCTTGAAGATTTGAAAGCTGGTTTAGTCATACCATGTCCCGAATTTGTTTTGATGTCTCCGCCACGTCATCGTCGGCCCTTCCATCTGTGATCAGAAGGACAACTGTTGGCACATCTGGTCGATCTCCTGCATACTGTTTGTTTAGCAGATTTTTCTGGATCACACCCAGTCCGTAGCCCAAATGAGTGGTGTAACCCATGTAGGGCACCCTCATGATACCGGCTGAAAATACAGTTGGCACTGTAAAAGTTAAAGTGATGTTGGCATTCAAACCTGTCAACATTTTTCATTTGAAGTTTAGGGTTTTACCACAAACTTATATATATCAAAATCTTTTTGACATAAGTCTGGCGGTAGTCGAAATTAGGCTAACCTTAACCTTAAATTTGGATCTGAGCTCATCTGAAAGGTATCTGTCAGGCATACTTCAACTCAACTCTTAGATTTGGATTGTCACAAGTTGTGAACGACCAGACACGCTAGCACAGGTGCAATGTTGCTTACCTTTCACCTCATCAAGACTGGAATATTTGTTGAAGTCAAACTCAATCTTGGTATAGTAGCTGAATTGGACAACGGCGACCCTGGATTCGCCGCTAATCTGCCCAACTATGGATGCCAGAAATTCACGAATTCGTTCGAAATTCGCTTCGCCAATACTACCAGATCCATCGGTCATCAGAACTAGATCGATAGGTTCAAGTCTACAACCGCCTGAAACATTTTGTCCTCTGTCATTTTGTATTGCTGTTGCTGAAATAATTACTTTGAAAATATGGATGAAGCAGTGTTCACAATTAGATTTAATTTTTGTGTAAACTATAAGGGCATATTGTAAGGGAAGTAGGCATAGGAAAGATTGATAAGCCTGCAATGGGAGTTCAGCTGATGGTCCCGTGGTGTAGTGGTTAGCATGTCTGCTCCGGAGTCAGAAGGGCAGTGGTTCGAAACCCGGCTGGGCCAATTCTTTACTTTCAATGGTGAGTGAAAAGCTGAACCTACCTCTTCCCTTCTCTCTTCTAGGTCCTGGTTTCGTGGGTACGAGGGTGCCTGACGCCTGCTGTCTTGGGCTTGTCCTTGTTTTCTCTCTGGTCCAACTGCCCTTGTAGAAGCGCTACAATATGACATTAAGCAACGTACTAAGATTTTCTGTTGTCGAAATCGCTGGCAGTGGTGTGGACAATTCTACAACAAAATTATGAGAAACTAATCATTACAGTACACGACGCAATTAGTACACAAAATACATAACATGGTTAAAATGCATAAAGGTTAGCATGCATAAAATTGAGGGATATTGGGGGTAAATCTGTGGATGAACCAAAACCGAACGTTAAATATTGATTAAATATAAGTTGTCTATGTATAAGACAATTTAAATACTACCTTAAATTTCTGTACAGACAACCTGACTTCGCCAAACTTAAATGGTCCATCCTCAAATCTGGCATCACTGATTTTAGATTAAAAGTACTTCGATTACTCAGTTCACAGTTTCTTATTATTCCCTTTGGATAGTTTACGAACCGTTGGAACAAATTCCGGGCAGCATTCGGCTTACAAGCCGCTCATTGAGGTCCTCAAAACCGCTGACTTGAAAAACATGATCCTCATGTCCTGTGATCAGAGTGATTTGGTCCATATCAACATTGTTGGTGACACCAAGACCGTAGATGTTGATTCCCTGGAAAAATGAATATCGGGGACTGATATTCAGAATCGGAACAGAAAATTCAGATTCAGAACGGAAAATCGGTAGTCGAACCCGTGGGTAGAGTTGTGCCAGAGCCGTGAAGGGGCCCGGCCCGAAATTTTAACGAGACGACCCGATCCGAGCCCGACTCGAGTTTTCTTTTGAACTCGGTCTGACTCGGGCTACTCGGGTCACTCAGACCATTCGGACCATTCGGACCGCTGGGCTTCTAGAGCTTTCCGGGCTATTTGAGTTGTCTTTTGCTGAGAAATATTGATTGTTTCGTTGTGACTTATGGCTTCTTTTGTCCACACACACTGTTGTCTTCTTTAGTGCTTAACATATCGGAAGCGATGCGTTTGAAGCTAGACAGGTTTAGCACATAATTATAGGTACTATCCAAATGCTATTATCAAGAATGTTGCGAAATGCTAAACTTTATACAGGTTTTCTCTATATGCTTATTATTACAAATTAGCGCTCAAACCAGTAATCTCAAAATAATGAAATAAAAAGCTTCTAGCAATAGCTGACGTTGCACTTGAAATTACAGCAACTCGAGCCCTGAAAGTTCATTTTGGGTCTACCGATACATCACACTCGCAAAGCGGATGTAATTTCAGCCATTTTTGGGCCTCTCCGCAGCCACTCGCGCCGCTCGGGGCCGTGAATCGTTCTTCGGGCTCGGAACGCGAAGCGGGCCTCGGCCAACGGGCCGGACTAGCCAGTTCCGAAGCGTGGTCCCAGGAGGTTGGTTGGCCCGAGCCTGAGCCCGGTCCGGGAAATCTCGTAACAGCACAACCCTACCCGTGGTCTCCTGCTTAACACGCAGACACTCTGCCAACGGAGCCACAAAGTGTTTACGTGGACTGAGCCTAGCCGAAATTCGAATCCAATGTGTACAACTTTCTACGCACCATTTTTCGGATCTCTTTGGAAGGTAGGTCGACATCATCATCGGCTTTGCCGTCGGTAATCACGACAAGAATCGTTGGAACATCTGGCCGGTCACCAGCTGTCTCCTTGTGCAACAAATCCTTTTGAATAACAGTCAGACCATATCCCAGGTGGGTTGTGTAACCCATATAGGGAACCTTCGATATGGCATCTAAAATTTAGGAAAAACAATTCTGATAATTTTTACATTGTAGCATGGAAAATAATATCTGCACTGGCTGCCTCTACCGGCATACTTAGTTACAATGATTTGCCTCTGTCCTATTTTAATGTAATTATTTCTCACTATCATAATCATTTTGCTTCCTTTGTTTCTTGTTTTTTCTATTTACACTTTATTAATTCATGATTGCGTAAATAGTCCTGCAAACACTCAATAAAATATATTGCATAACCTTAGCTAGGGACTGTAGAAAATGTTTGGCATCAGCGACCTGCGTTTATTGCCAGATCTTACTTATATATATGTTACCTTTAACGTCTTCCAATGAAGAGTGCAGCTTAAAATCGAATTCTATTTTAGTATAGTAACTAAATTGTACAAAGGCAATTCTGGAATCCGGATTTAGCTTGTCCACAAAGGACTGTAGAAATGTGCGGATTTTTCCAAAGTTTTCCTGTCCAATACTTCCCGAACCATCGGTCAGAAACACCAAATCGACTGGAAGCTTTCCGCATATTTCTAAAAACATCAAAGCCAAAATAAAGATTGGAAACCACAAAATTGTATGTGCTCCAGATTAGAACCCACAACCTCTCGCTTCAAGTGCAACCGCTCAATCATTTGCGCTATGTATGTAGTGACCCCGCTTACATCGTTCTTGTTGGAGTTCATAAATCAATATTGTACATCATAAAAATTTGGTAACAGAAATGAATGTCCTGGTAAAATAAATACTTCTACTCGGATTAAACGAAAAGAGCAAAATCTATCCCGTTTTCCATGCTAAAATCTTTTAATGGACAATTTCAATATTCCAATATCCAAGCATTATATAGTACCAAGAGTACATAATTTATAAGAGTACTGCACTAAGCCTAGTTACATCATATCAGAGCAAAAACCATGCTGTTTTCGCTAACGGCCTGACCCCTCCCCCCAAATTGGAACCATTATTTCAGAGAAATTTGCTCACTAACGCTTGCATTCTGACATTCGAAAACACAACTACTCAGTTGGTTCAATGTGCATCTGTTGCTAGCTTTAGAACACAAACATAGCGTACTAATTTGTTTGAGGTTATGGGTCCAATTTGTGGAGGGGGGAGTTCAGCCGTTAGCGAACAGAGCCTAGTTTTTGCTCTGATATGAGAGAGCAGACTTAGTGTCACACTCTTGTAGATATTGTAAATACTTTTGATATTACTGACTTACGTGAACAAACCGCAGACAGACTAAATGCAATCGCTAACGCAGCTGTAAATGCAACCGTTTTCATTTTTTCTGCTAAAGCACAAATTAATGTTACCAAATTGAATTGATGAGACACAAACAGAATTTGGTAGGAGGACAGGGCCAGGCAGGAACCTTTCCTTTTGCAGGTTACCACCTGTAGTGTTTGAGGTCAGCCGGATTAAGCCGGCCGCCGGCGACGACTTTCGCTCGCCGGCCGGTGTCGTATGCTACTTTTCCCCCATGCTTTTTCCCCCTAGCTAATAATGCATATAAATAGATTGTATTAAAATTTATTACGTGTAAGGGGGAAACTTTAGCATGGTGACGGTAGCATGTAATCCTTTCCCCCTTAGGCATTTAACATTTTAACATTCACACAATGTTTTTAATTGTTTTGGTTGGATTATATATTTCAATATAGTTTACAATTTTCTTCTGAGCTTTTAATGATTTCAAAAAGGATGTAAACATACGTATATGTACATACAAAGCACAATTGTTTGTGGGGCACAAAGCACAAAGGAGGACTTATAGTTTGATCATACTAGCCATGACAAATCATACTAGCCCTATCTGAAACCATTGTTTACACGCATTTACGGTGAAGAGTATATTTATCAAGCAAAATGCCTGTGAGGGCTCGGGCCGAGCAAACATAAGAGACCTACTGCGCTGAGGCGTAGCAGGAAAAAGGAATGAAATATTCAGGAATAGCATTGAGAAAAAGGTAGTAAATACCAAACAAATATCAGTTTCGAAAACTCTGAGAACTACTGATCCCGGAAAGCAGTATTGAAAGGGAACACCAGGGGGTCTGGGGGGCCCCCCAGAAATTGGAGATTTTTGGCAATTACGGATTAAATCGGTAATGGACATGTTTAAAAGAATTAATTTGGTATCAGTTATACATATCCAACTAAAGCATCTAACGCTATTTCATTCTTTGAGTGAATTGCAACTGTAAATTTTTGTATTTTGAATAAAGTCAGTACAAGAGCGTGTATGCGTGGTGTAGTATTATTTTTTCAAAAATGTGTTAAAAACTCAAATGTTCACGATTATGCACATTGTAATGCTTTACTTATTGATGTGAAATTTACGAGTTCAACAAGATCTATGGATACAGGTGGACAACGACTTAACAAATAACATTGATGCATGACCTTGCACCTTGGCATTCCATGACAAAGTGGGAAACGCCGGGGGTCTGAGGGCGGAGCCCCCAAGATCCGATGAAATTTTTGGAAAAAAATGGAAAAATTGGTACTGGAAACATTTAAAGTTTTTACTCTTACAAAATTGAATTTTCTCCCAAAATAATATTGCGTCTAGCTTGCGTCCCGTTAAAATTTCATTGCGTCCAGATAAGAAACTTTGCGTTCAGACGCACATTTGGACGCAAAAAACCCTGCTTAGCAGTCCTAATATATAGCTACAATGCAAACTGCCCCAGGCCGGTAATCGGCCGAAGGCTGGTGAAACTCCGGCCGACCTCAAGCACTAACCAACTGCCCATATTGGGTGAGCAGAAGAGAACCAGTAAATGTACGAGGCATTTGAGCCAGCTAGAAAAGCTCTGGTAATGTACCAAAATACGCGTAGCTAAACGTTACACCAATTTTAATAAAAATATAATTTTAATAAACATAGATTTTAATTTTTTAATCTTAATTTTTAATTTTTAATAAACATAAACCAGGCTTCAGAATGGCTACCTTTACGTTTATCGTAGTCAATAAAACCTAAGCCCAACTGCAATTCATTTATGAAAGAATTTCACAGGCACATTTAACCTGGTCTTACCTGATGCAGTATAATTTAACACAAAGTCAGAACCACTCAATTTGTATCATGCTGCACGGTACACACTAATAATGGATTATGTCAGCTTAAGATATTTATGAAATGATTTCTGATAAATTTAAAGCTATGTACTCAGCTGTCATCTAAGAAAGATGAATATCTTTTGTCTACCCTTTTATCTGATTGGGACTGCGCTGGTTTTATCTTCCGACTAATACGTACGTAACAATTGTTGCTAGAGATAAAATTAGCTCGGTGTCAAACTAAAGCTAACAACGAGCTCATTTAGCAAATTCTTGGCAAGGAATATCTTTAAACTTAAATCTCGATCCTAAACTAGTGATGTTTCAGTCACTGAAACTGAAACTGAAACTAGGTTTCAGTTTGTACAGGTTTCAGTTTCAGTCACTGAAACCAAGAGTACATAATGATAAGAGTATGACAAGCGTAACATTCTATGCAGTGAAGACCAAAAGTATGCTATGCGCGCTATCGGCTGACCCCCCCCACGAATTGACCCCCTCTCACACCCCCCCCCCCCCTATATGGGAACGTGGTCCAAACGGGGGTCGCTCACTGCTTTGCATAATTACACGTTGAAATTAATAGCGGCCCAATGTGGGGAGGGGGTTTAAGCGTATATGTTTAACACTTGCATGTAAAAACATGCTAAGCGAGTGAGTGACCCCCGTTTGGGACTATGTACCCATATAGGGGCGGCGTGAGAGAGGGTCAATTCGTGGGGGGGGGGTCAGCCGATAGCGCGCATAGCATAGTTTTGGCCTTCACTGCATAGAGTGTTAGGCTTGTCATACTCTTATCATTATGTACTCTTGCTGAAACTGAAACTGAAACTATTTTGAGAAGAGACCTAAAACTGAAACTGAAACTGAAACTGAAACTATATTTGGTAAAAGACTGAAACTCGGACTGAAACTAGTTTCAGTCTTTCCTTAAAACTTGACATTTTGAAGGTTTAGAGCTTTTATTTAGTTAGTCCTGCTGCAGGAGAGACTGAATAAACACCAAATTGTGCTCTATTGTCAACTCAGAATGCTGGAAGCCGTTCTTTTTAAGGCGAACTGAAACTGAAACTGAAACTTCGACTGAAACTAAAACTGAAACTGAAATTATTTTACATTGCCGATTGAAACTTAAACTGAAACTGAAACTATTGGTCTGCCGACTGAAACTGAAACTGAAATTATTTCGAACCACCGACTGAAAGTGAAACTGAAACTAAAATCGACTACGGAGTTTTGATCTGCTACGTTGGAGGATGGCTGCGTATAGAAAGATAAGTTTACTGACTTTTCAGAATTTTAATATAAGCAGAGCAGTGAATTAAACAGTTTGTAAATCGTGGAAGATGTCTTTAAATATGCTTCACAGTACATGCGAAAGAAATTAAATAGAAAATTTTCTGAGTTTTTTGCTGAGACATATAACACCAACAATGGCACCCTTCTACAAACTATTCAGAGATCCGACTGAATAAAAGTTAATTATATATCTGAAATAAGCGGGTAACCTAACTGGAAATGAATCAACAATGTTTTGCCGGTTTTTATCAAATTTGTGCTTACAGATAACCTTCACATTTATTGGCTAACATAGAACAGTAATCTACGACTGTAAGACGACAGATTTCCTCGTCCACATGCGATCAAGGCCGATTGGAGCCATCTTTAAAGCTAAGTTATGGAATAAGTTGAGTTAATTTAGGTAAAGTTAATTTTGCTGCCACGGTTAGGAGAGCAGTCAACATAGGGGGTGAAAAAGGTCCCCCTGTGTAAGCTGTGCATCTTAACCTGTAAAATCATCTTAATTAGCAACTACGTTATCGTATCGGATTAAAAGAAATTCTGTAAGTAACTTTCTTGCAAGGTCTTACTCAGGTAGCGAGTATTGCGTATAGCGAGGCAGTGATGTTAGTGAATACCTTTGCAATTAATTCAGCATTACAGTTTCATGTTAGATTCGTGAGGGGACGCCCTCCTAACAGACCGTATGTTTCCTACTATCCTGTCTTAGTGCTCGCTGTCCCACCGACTCCATTTCTGCAGCCACACTTTTTCCCTTTTTTGCCTTTCGAGCGGGCTTTCAATTCAGTTTTCAGCCTACCTAGTTGCTATTGCCATGCGGGAGGCAGCTGCATTCGGAAAAACGAATATAGTTGCCTTGGGAGTGACTGAAATAACCGTACGGTAGCTTGCTCGGGGATCACGTTTTCTGTCCGTGATCTTCTTCTCTCCTCCTCTTGACTGCGGTCTGCGGGGAGGACCACTTACGGGCCGCAGTGCGTGCCTAATAGTGGTGGGCCACTTGCAAAAAATCGACTACTGAAACAACACTATCCTAAACCCGAACTAAGCCTTAAGCGGTTTGATCTCTACATAGTTGGCTGGCCTTTCACAGCTTACAATGATTTTCAGTAAAAGTTTTTTGACTTATCGTGAGATAAACTTATGATTATTTGAGATTTGTGATGTGTATCAGTTTATGATGTCTTTTAATTGCTTCTTATTGCTTCTTATAGCAAGTATACTATAGCTAACTAAAGTCTGACCAAAAATTCTTGGAAACGAACTGTGAGCGCTTGGGTCCCGAAGGAGTTAACCTTTGAAGTTAGTCTATATAAGGTATATATTTTTAGAAACCTCAGGAGGAGGAGAATCAGGTAAAACCATCATATCCGGTCTATATCCTATTACCGGATGCCAAATCGATAAAAACTCTTCAGACTCGGAAAGAGAATGCTAATTAATTCATACTCGAAAATATTGGTCCTTGGCCAGACATCTCCGAAAAATCCGGTCACATCCGGTCTATGTCCAGTAACCGGATGTCTAGGTCACGAAAACTGTACAGCAAGATGGGTAGGTCGTACAGTTTCGCCGATTGAATTTTTAGATTCAGCGGGTCGAAATTGATCTATATACGAAGTTTTGTCCAGTTTGGATCAAAATTGTGCGATTTATGGTCGTATCCGGTGCGAAAAAAACCAGAAAAATCGGTTTTTCCGGTCTGGTGCTGGAATACCGGTAAAAAATGTTGGAATTATGGCAAAATGCATATTTGGGAGGCTACTTTCATTTTACCGGTGTCAAAGTAATCGAATATCCGGTCGATTTCCGGTTCTGAGCTTTGAAATTTGAGATTTCATGAGCTATTATCTCAGTATCCGGTTGGTCCGGAAGTCAAATTATTTCATTAAAATGACATTTTGTCTATCCCTAACAAGCACCGACCTCAAACTACTTCATATATGCTGTATTTTTTGAATGATAGCGCTTTCAAAATAGTTCAAAAATAAGTTATATTGCGTGAGACAAAGCTAAGCGTATGGGATCAAATCGCATATCCGGTTTAACAATTACACAAAACAAGCAAAATCAGCACGTTTTTAAAAAGCTATCATTGAAAAATTACAGCAGATATGAAGTAATTTGAGGTTGATGCTTGTTAGGGATAGACAAAATGTCATTTTAATGAAATAATTTGACTTCCGGACCAACCGGATACTGAGATAATAGCTCATGAGAATTTGAAATTTCAAGAAGCTCAGAACCGGAAATCGACCGGATATTCGATTACTTTGACACCGGTAAAATGAAAGTAGCCTCCCAAATATTCATTGTGCCAAAAACTAACATTTTTTACCGGCGATTCCGAGCACCAGAAATTCGGAAAAACCAGAATCTTCCGGTTTTTTTCGCACCGGATACGTCCATAAATCACGCAATTTTACGTCAAATTCGGACAAAAACTACGAATATAGATTAATTTCGAGCCGCTGAATCTAAACATTCAATCAGCGAAACTGTACGACCTACCCCATCTTGCTAGTACAGTTTTTGTGACCAAGACATCCGATTTTTGGACATAGACCTGATGTGACCGGATTTTCGGAGAGATAGTCTTGGGCCAATTGGACCAAATATGCTAAAGTATGAATTAATTAGCAGTCTCTTTCCGAATCTGAAGCGTTTTTATCGATTTGGCATCCGGTAACCGGATATAGACCGGATATGATGGTTTTACCGGATTCTCCTCCTCCTGAGGTTTCTAAAAATATATGCACTATCTAGACTAACTTCAAAGGTTGACTCAGGACAAGCGCTCACAGTTCGGTTCCAAGAATTTTTGGTCAGACTTTAGTAGAGTTGGGACCGGTTCCACTAGAACCGGTTGGAACCGGAACCGGAACCGGAACCGAACCGGAAGAAATTTTAGAACCGGAACCGGAACCGGAACCGGAACCGGAACCGGTAGGATTTGGAACCGGCCGGTTCCACTCTTAAAAATGGACTTGAACTAATTTTTTGCAGGAGTTTAAATTCTGCAAAAGCTGGAATTTGTGGTTGCCATTCAGTGTTGCCATTCATATTATCTTTTTCAAACTAGTGACTGAAATTGCAACTAAAGATCTAGTTTGAACTGAAACTAAACAAATTTAGACCTGAAGGCGAACTATGTAGGATGAGACTGATAATAATTAAGAATTTCAAACTAAACGTGAAATGAAGGTACAATTATTGGCACTGAAACTGAAGCTGAAAGTCCATAGAATAAATTTAAAGCCTAAACTGGAAACGACATAGCTTCAGCTTCCACTGAAGGTGACACAAACTCCCCGTTTCCCCTTTTCAGGTGATCGAGGCACGTTTCAGCTTTCGCTGAAGCCAAGGCATAGAATTAAGAGAAATTTCAAATATTTCTTTGACTCAACATTAGTGACATTATCCCGTCTGAGTTAAGACAAAAATTAAATGTTAAACATACTTGAAAAATTAGGAACATGTATTGCAAGGGAAAAATTCTACTTCCTTTATTCTGGAATTTCGTAATTTTTTGTTTTCATGCTTCTGATTTTTCAAATTTTGTTAAGTAATTTTGTGTGTTTACCAAAATGCAGTTGTGAAAATGTCTCTAAATTAATTTTAACGAATTTTTGAAATTTTCTGTTCTAAAATTCCAATTGTAATTGATGAAAGACGGGCACTTTCGTTCAGACGTGACCGATACGGGCGCCGAATGAAAACTTTAACCAGCTTACATATCTGAATATTAACCTCATAGAAAAGATGAGAGCCCGATGGTATGTAGTCGGAAATTGAGTATATCTTCTCAAAAAATTGGTAAATGGAAGGTGGTGTTGTCAGCACGCAAGATTGAAGCAATATTTTTTAAAAAAGTAGTAAATTTTACAGGAGTAGAAAACTTCGAAAGTTGAGTACTTATTGTCTCATTTTTAAGCTATCGGCATCTGAGACGAAAGTCAATCTAAGTTCAAGTAATGAACAGCCTGTAGAAGTAATCTGTTAGCTATTTTGTTAATCAAGCGACTGTACATTTCTTCGTTAAATATAACTTTAATATATATGTTCTTCTTTCCAATTTGGCTTTCAGCTTTTAAATATTTTAAATGCATTTAAATTTTTTGGAAACTATTTGCTTCTTTAGAGACACTGTACTCTTTTTGAAGAATAAAAATTTAAGCTCCAGTATATCTCACAGCATGTTTTACTGAAACGTTGTGCAGTTTACAAGATTCTGTTCAGAAAGCGCTGTCTGCATGTTGATGCACAGTAGAATCTCACCGTTAATTATCGAAACAATTTGCTCGACCATACTATAGTACGACCAAAAAATGTGTGTACAAACTTCGACCGTTTATAGCAGATTCACCTTTGGAGTAAACCCCAGCAATGTATATATTTTTAGAATCCTCAGGAACTCGAGATTTCGAAAATCCGGAAAATTCTGAAATTCCGGGTTTCACTCACGGAAAAATCTAAAATTTTTAGTTTTTCGCCAAATTTTATCTGTTAAAATTTTGTTTTCGATCGAATAGAGCTGATCCCGCTGCATATTTTTTGCTCTTACAAGTTTTTCACGAAAATGCGCAGTTTCCGCAAATCCGGGTTTTTCAAAATTTCCGGATTTTGCAAATTTTTCTCAGTACCAACAAGATGAGTAACATTCGAAAGCTCTTACCTCCAGCTGAACAACTTTGCTGTAATAGTTTGAACTCTCGAAAATGCACATTTCCCGGAATTCGAGAAAATAGGAATTTGAGGGATTTTCGGATTTTAAAAATTTTCTCACACCCCACAATATGGGTAACATTCGAAAGCTCTTGATGAGCTGAACAAATCTTGGGTGATAGAACCAATGTTTGAAAATGCACCAAATTCTCGGAAATTCACGAATTCCGGATTTCACTCTAGCTTAAAAGGTTTTAGCGAATTCCGAGAACGGGGCTCATTTCTGCGAGTTGGTTCTATTACAAGATTTGTTCAGCTTATCAAGAGCTTTCGAATGATACCCATATTGTTGGGTATTATGGAGAAAATTTTTAAAAATCCGGAAACTCCCGAAAATCCTATTTTCTCGAATTCCGGGAAATGTGTGCATTTTCAAGAGTTCATTCTATTACAGAAGTTGTTCAGCTCGATAAGAGCTTTCGAAATTTTAGATACCCATCTTATTGGTATTGGAGAAAATTTTAAAATCCGGAAATTTTGAAAACCCGGAATTCCGGAAACTGGGTGCATTTTCGTGAAAAACTTGTAAGAGCAAAAATATGCAGCGGGACCAGCTCTATTCGATCGCGAAAACAAAATTTTGATTGCGATAAAAATTTGGCGAAAAACTAAAAAATTTTAGATTTTCCCGTGAATTGAAAACTTGGAATTCCGGAATTTTCCGGATTTTCGGAATCTCGAGTTCCTGAGGATTCTAAAAATATATACATTGTTGGGGTTTACTGCAAAGGTGAATCTGCTATAAACGATCGAACTTTGTACACACATTTTTTGGTCGTACTTTAAAGTTTTAATTTTTTTACAAGTTTTAATGTATGTTGTGCATATAGTAACAGCATTTGTAATGGAGCAAACTCAAAGTAAGGCAAAAACTTTAAAATTCAAAGTAAACGAAAAAGTTTAACCCAGTTGGTTATTATCGCATTACCTATTCCAATTGTTTTGCAATATTGCTTTATAATTTTGATTGTATAACCCTTGCTGGGAACCTGCATCCAATATTAAATAATGTTAAAATGTAACTACGAATTTTGTACTTGGAACCGGGAACCGGAAGCTAGAACCGGAACCGGAACCGGAATTGGAACCGGTCCCAACTCTACTAACTAGCCTCTTATCTAGGGCGCTTCCCTAGTCAGCAACGTAAACACATCTGTATTTCACTGGGAAAAGAACATCAACCACCGTAGTCTCCAGAAGTGCTAAAGTACTACTTTTTGGGGTCTTGTCTCGATTACCCCCCGACATTCTAAATCCGTAAAACATGACCATATGAGCGAAAATTTGGTATGGGTATTTTTTCGACTACGCTGAGTTCAAATACCGCTAAACTTTTCGAATTCGCGAAATTGGATTTTTTTCGATTTCTAAGGGGGGACCAAGGGAAACCTAAAACTTTTTTGACTTCGATATTGCTGAAAAGTTGTATATACCGGGGGGGTTTTCGGTAGAACACGAATCTGATTTCCGTTTACTGATTTATGCAGCTTTTCGTTAGTAGTGTTGGGATTGGCCGAAAATTTCCCATGGTTGCCTTGGCTTGGCTTGGACGGAGTTTTAAGTTGGCCGGGCAATTGGCTGGCCGTTTGGCCGCTGGTCGAGTGGTCGGCCAATGACCGTTGGTCGGCCAGTGGCCAATGGCCAACGATGGTCAACTGGTTGGCCGTTGGCCGTTGGCTGTTTCTTGGCCGTAAACTATTGGCCGTTCTTTTAGCTATTTGTCAGCGTTGGCGAGCTGGAATTTACTATTTTTATTCGTCTACCGTGCTTAATTAGGCGTCAACCTAATTAAACTTTATTTCAATAGTACAATTAACAATTTGCAATATTCTTGTAAAATAGTTTTTCCAAACATTTAGCTCCAACCCACGATAACTCTGTTTTAATTTTGATGGAGGGCCGCAATAAAGTGATGAGACGTTCACCGCCAGACAAATTTAAAAACTACGCATGCAATTAGCAAATTTAATTGTAAAATAACGCTAATAACCAATAAAAATTGTCAACATCTAAGTGAAAATCTGTAGGTACTGTATCTAACGTAACGTTTATACAGCAACATGTTCCTACGATAATTATGCAAGTTCAAAACTAAATTTTTCAACACAGTTAACGCACAAGATCAGTAAATTTGAGCTTGGCCAGCATTCGCCACAATAGCCAACGGCCAACGCGCTTGCTAGGCCGTTGGCCAGCCAATCTAAGCCATTGTCGGCCAATGGCCGACCAAGCCAACTGCCGAGATTTTCTCAGCCAACGGCCAATGGCCGGCCATAGGCCAGCCATTGGCCGCGCCGGCCAATGCACAATACTATTCGTTAGCTCAGTAGGTATAAAGCTTACATCTTAAGCTTGAATCTTTAGCTCATTTGGTCAAGTTTTAAGGATTTTGAGTGTTGGGGGGGGGGGGGGTTAACGAGACAAGACCCAATTTTTGAGGCACAAAAATGATACAACCGCAAGAGAAAAATATTTTCAAATGACCAATATTTATACTACATTAGAGGAATTTCTTACTTAAATCTGATATATATGGATGCAGGTGGACAACAACTTAACAAATAACATTGAGTAACATTGAGACATGACCTTGCACCTTGGGATTCCATGACAAAGTGGAAACACCGAAGTCTTGGGCTAAAGGAGCCCACAGGACCCGAAGAAATTTTTGGGAAAAACGGAAAAATTAGTACTGAAAACATTTAAAGTTTTTATTCTTACAAAAGTGAATTTTCTCGAAATAATGTTACGTCTAGCTTGCGTCCCGCTAAAATATCATTGCGTCCAGATAAGAACTTTGCGTCCAGACGCACATCTGGACACAAAAA
>JASAND010001675.1:0-67244 GCA_030248195.1 Trissonchulus latispiculum
ACACTGCTATCAAATGTGCACTGTCTTCTTGTGTTTTAGTACTTTGTATTGTGCCGTTTTCTGCTATCAAGTGACTTTCAATTTGGTGCGATTGTGGAAACTATTACCAGCTTTGTCTACTGATCCTTTGTATGGGCCAGACGTCCGTAAATAAGATGTCAGTAAATTCCGGTAACAATATCTCTCAACCCTTCCCTCGAAGGCGGTCCTTACGTCCCCAGTCGGTGGATATTAGTGGTCGCCTTCCCAGAATTACACCCAAATTCGACAACTGCATCCCATTTGACCCAGTGGCCAGCCCGAAGACCCGTTCGTCCCCACCCCCTCGATACAACAGCCTTGACGATTTTCCAGAACTTAATCCTAGATTCTGGGATCCTGTCCTGCCTACGAACCAGAACCCGCCAGAAGCCTCCCCCATGGTCAGGGAGCCAGCTCTGCCCTGCCCAACAGGACCGCCAACAACAGTCAGCGCAGTCCTCCCAACAGCAAAATATGGGGCAGTTATGTCCAGTGGACGTGTGGTTCACCCGGATTCGGGCAGACCAGCGTCTCCCCAACAGTTGTCTTTATCAACCCACCTCCAACGGCAACATCTCGATCAATCCCCAGTTTCTAGCCCTGGTTCTGCCGGTTCAGCCACCGTCTAACCCGCGGGAACCCCACTCTTGGTAGACACGCCCCCTCCTGTTCAGGAACCAGATAATGGTACTCAAGGTACTAATCACAGGCGGAGCAGGCTGTGCAGGCGGTAGTTGGGATTCCGGTCTCTGCCTCCCGGCCCCCGGGCTGGTATCCGTCACCTCTCTCCCCGGACTCACCTTGGGGACTACTCCAGGTTCGGCTACTAGCCCGCGACGGCAGTTTGCCAACTCCTCTCAGTCCCCTGAGTGATTTTCCGATCTCTCTGTTTACGGGGGACTCTTGGGGTTTTTGGTCGATCGGGGAATGAGGACTTCCTGTTTCAAGCCAGTGCCAAGGCCGCTATAACTGGCATCAACAGAAACGATGAACCGCTTTTCGATATCAGGGAACGCCAGGACGAGGACGGCAGTAAGGTTTATTTTTGGGACCTCAAAGGCTTCTTGACATTCATGGTACCACACGAAAGGTACGTTTTTCTTAAGGTGCTGGTTTTTTTTCGGGTGTTTTTTGATTCATACGGCTTTAATCCTTTACGTAAATGGCTAAAACTTACGAAATAACCTATTTCCGTGCTCTGTAACATTCTGGGACCAGTCCCGTATTCTCAGGCCAAAAGATAAGAAAGTTCTGTTTTTGGCCTTAGGCTCCCAGTAGGTAGACAAGACACGGGATTTGTTGTTATGGCTGGAAAGAGGACACGAAAATGAACATTTTTGCTTTCACAACCTTTGAGCTATCTCCAGTGGTTAAGTCAGTATAAGCAAAAAACTGTCTTAGGGTCAAAAAATGGCCATTTTCGAGGAAATCAGTTTTTCCCAAATAACTGCCACATGTTAAGGACAAAGTTGGCTTATTTATACTCAATCGATGCAGCGTCCAACCCATTTTATGAAAGCCTATTAGCTGGACTTTATTGCTTTAAGGTAGAGATTTAGCCGAAAAACCATGTTGCAAAACTGCGTTTATTTAGTTTCGAACATCGATATCTCAAAAACTACTCGACGGATTCCTGAAATTTTTGGCAGAATTGAAATTCGTACTTCTGCGGAGGGACGTTTTTCTTGGTTTTGGTTAAAACGTATCGAGCAGTAAGAAAACTCAATTCGAAGTTGCGAAATTTCGTGTTACCGTGCATTTGGCCGATTTTCTTGACCATTAAGACCTGCTGAGCCAAATCCAAAAACATCCCTCGGCCCAATGTCCTTCATATATTGGCACAAAAAGAACTTTTGGCCGATTCTTCAGTTTTGGGAATTTTTGTCTATATTCTTCCTGTTAGACGTCAGCATGTCAGAAAATTTCTGCTATTCTTTGCTAATTTTGCCAGTTTCGTCAACCCATGTGAATGCTCAGATAATAAGCTTTAAAAAAGCTCAGATAAGCTTTAAAAAACAATGTATAAACCGCTTTCCAACTCCAAAACTTGCGAAAGTTATAGCGTTTCAAAAAATCACCACAAATGCACTGCACAAAAGGATACTACCACCTTGAGGCGGTGATTCCTTTTGGTCACATACTGACTTTTTGACGGCACAAATCAAAATGAACTTTGATGAAACTTTCCAAAATAAGTTCTTATAGCATCCTAACACCCTCCTCGTAATCCTGCTTCAAAAATTCGACGTCTCAGTAGAGGACAGATTTTGCCAATTTTTGACAATAGACAGTAGCTGCATAGCTGTGATTATATTCATTCGAAAGATCTTGTTGTGCTCTACATTTTTGCTTTTTGAAGTAACTTTCTAGCTTTTATCTATCTGATTTTCTTATTTTGGCGTTAAAAACTTGTCATTTCTGCAAAAATCAAATATTCCATGATTTCTTGAGCTACGCAAGAGGTAAAATTAAACTTAGGATGTGAATTTGAAGGTCTCGTCGAGGCCGATTATCCAAGGCTTGATAATCTTCCAACTGCTATCCCGTTAGCTGCTATCATAAAAAATGTAGTTTTTGCAAAATACTGACCAGCGATTGTGGAGCACTTACTATGCAGGCTAGAGGGTTGCCACTTACTATAAGTATTTTACGCAAAAATACCCAGGGACCCTTTTCTAGTCGCCCTGATTGCTGCGTTCTAGCTAAAGTGGTCGCTTACCAAAGTTGGAAAAAGTAGGCAAAATTCAGGTTGCGCATTTATTTTAGCTAATTTCTTCATAACAAAGAGCTGTTTCATAATAATAAAAAAGGGCCCCATCCATTTGATAGTGGAATCGGCTGATGTGGCCGATGCCTCATGATAAATTTACTTTAGTCTGCAAAAAATCTGAAAAAAGAAATTACTTCGAAAATGCATTAAAATTATTTTTGAGAACTAAAGTAGTTTCGTTCTATTCAGTAGAAGGAGAAAATATCAAGCTGCATTTTGATATATATGATATATATGATCTTTAGGAAGGACATCTTTAGGACGGAAAGCTTGGAAATTGCCGCGACCTTATTGGGGTCAACGCTGACACCGTTGCGACCGACATACTGTCCAAGGAAGGGGACGGAGTAGCGAGCGAAACAACACTTCTTCAGTTTAATCCGAATTCCGTTGTCTCGCAATTTCTGGAAGGCGTCACGGAGGGTATGGATATGGGTCAAGGGGTCAACGGAAGGGATGAGAACTCGTCAATGCATACCGCGAGGTCGGTGAGGACTTTTTCCATAATCCTCTGAAAAGTGGCAGAGGCATTGCACAATCCAAAGGGCATCACGTTCGTATGGAACAATCCCATATGCGAGACGAAAGCAGTGTTTCTCGGTGTTCGGGGTAAACCTCCGCTTGCCAGTATCCGGCCGCCAGGTCTATAGTGGAGAAGAGGGTCGCCCCCTGTAGTTAATGGAGAATTTCGTCAATTTTGGGGAGGGGATAGCTATCCTTTTTAGTAATTTTATCTAAACGCCGGTAATCAATAACAAGACGGGTTGACCCTTCCTTTTTCTCGACCAAGATACAAGGGGACGGCCAGGGACTGCTGGATGGAGAGCACACGCCTTCATCAAGCATGGCTTTAATGTGCTTTTCAATCTCCGCTTTGTCCTTTGGGTTTTCCGATAAGCTCGGCTTTTAATGTGACCCTACTTACCAGTATTAGATATTGTGTTAATTAATCCACTTTCGTCCGACCCGGATTCCCAGGTCGGGCGATCACATCATAGTACTCGATATGGAGTTGTTTCATGCCGTTCTTGAAATGGTCGCCAAGATCCATAGTAGCAAAATCCACATTTTCCTCGATAAATTTGAGGCGTTCCTCCATAGGCGGTAAGGGCTGGGGGCCATAGTGTCTGCCGAGTAATGAACATCATTAAACCCATGCAGACCCTTTTCTGTGGGGGAAGGGGGTGGGTCAAATTGTTCTGCCGTAGTAGGTTGGGGAAGAGTATCCTCCATTTGTTCCTGAGATATTGGGATCTGAAGAGCCCCCTCTCCGTCACCCTGATTGGGGGTATTTGGGAGAAATACTGAGTCATCCAGAGGGTTTCTGGGGGGATTTGGTGGCTACAAATTGTTGGATCAATCCACTGAACTGGGGCGTGATCAGGTTCCATAAGTTCCTGTATCATAGGGGTACCGCCAGGTCAAAATCTATCGCAGGGTGGAAGGGACGCGGGTTGATACAGGGCTACTTGCGTAGCCGGGTGGTCAGTCCAGGGTTGCAGCTGTTCCTGCATCTGGAGGACTCTTGGTATTTTATTAAATAATACATATATAACAGACATTTACGGGTAAAACAAAAGATTTAAGTGGGGTTGTCTTCCCCAAGTACATAAACACTGTATAGTTTAAGTAGAGTTAGGATTAAAGTCTGAATTATATTTAAGTGATTTAAGGATTCTTCCAATAATGTCATTGTCGGTTGGATTTGGAAGGTTTTGGTTGAATTCAGGTTTCCTTGACGGGGTCCGTTTCCTTCCGTCTGTGGTCGCCGAACGAATTGCTGCGGTTTATGTTCCAGTCTGTCGTCCTGAGTCGATTTCAGGGTTACCGTCGGAATACCATTTTTAAGTTGGACGGATTTAGCACGCTTCGTTGCTTTCGACTAGTAGGGTATTCGTGGCTGTTGCTTACGAAACTGTGGTTCCTGGTTGTGAACACACCTTCTAGAGATCGAAGGATGGTTGCCGCCGCAATTAATACGGAAAGGTTTTCGATAGCATCTGACATATCTGTTAGTCGCTGTGGGACAGGTTGTGCTCCCACAGATAAGGCAGGCTGGAGTATTAGGACAATGAGGTTTGATATGTCCGAGCTGCTGGCACTGAAAACATCTAGTTCTTCTCGTAATGTGTGCCGGGCGCTCGTGTCTTCTGACGAATCCTCCAGAGGGAAAGGGATTTCTTATCTTCGAAGGTTGAGGTATGGCTTCCTTCCTGGAGTTTTCCGTATTGGAATTGGTATTTGTGAGAATTTTTCCGTTTCGGTGAGGGTTCCATATCTGCCGGATGGCCGCCGGCCGGATCTCCCTGGATGGCTGCTGCGATGCATTTTTTCTGAGTGCTTTGATACGGGATTTTGCCATACCCGCCAGGCTGAGTATGGAGTCATTCGCCGGGTCCCATGTTCCCAGCGATCCCACCAGCACGGCGTCCAAAAATGGAGTCCTTCCCTGTTGCTGGAGTTCGTCAAGCTCCGGGGAGTACTTCTTCAGTTTAATATCTCTGGCCCTCTGGAATGCTTCTGGATATGTAGCATTTACGACAGACACTTCAATTATAAAGACTTGCTTCGAGCTTTCGTCCATCACTACGACATCCGGACGGTTGATTCCGGTCGTGCTCTTAATAGTTTTATTTACTTGAATTTTTCGCTTCTTATGAAGCGTAGGTATTGACCGGCCAAGCAGATCTTGAATGGCGTTACGACGAGAGATGTACTGCTGTCCTGAATGGGATAGGCATCCATCCTGGACGTGGCCGAGGGATTCTACAGCCCTGGGTGCCGCGGTGGTCGATTCTTATTGGGGTCGGTTCATTAGGTATCTGGATCTTAAGGTCAAAAGTGTTTTCATGAGGAATGGCTATTACAGTCATAAACGTGTTGAGGTAACAGAGGTCCTGTCGAAGAGTAGCCCATTGGCCACCTCCTTTGGCTCTCGTGGACCGGACTGTCTGCGAGTTCAGGTATGCACAAATAGCTGCAGGAGTTTTCTCGTTTGTCTCCTTGGTCGGATCGAGCCCCTTCTCTATGGCATCTTCACTCCTGAGAACCGTGGCGCTAGCCGCTTCCCCCAGCTGTTGCATTGCTATCGCCCTCACGGTCGCACAGGGGGTCCAAAGTATTCTCAGGCTTCTGGGAAGTCTGAGAATACTATGGTCTATTCTGGATTTCGTAAACCCACATGCTCCATGCGATGGGGGACCATAGATGTAAGCATTTGTGGCGGTTTCCGGTACATCTAGAATCTTTAGTTTAATGAACGTTCTCATAGCCAGGTGAAATTCGGTCAGGTCTTTCACAGTTGGGAATCTAGAATTTTCCAAGACAAACGATAGTCTCGGAAGAAGTTGGAACTTCATGGCCGATAGTTTCTGCCAGGGGAGAAGGCCTGATTCGCATACCTTCCGGCAATCTTCTATAATTTTGGCTAGCAGAGTCCTTGGGCTTTGATCGTTGTTCAAGCCCTCTTTAATGCCAAAATATTTATACGCTTCCCCTTCTGAAAGGGTTGGCATAGAATCTCCGCTAATGTTAAACACATCAGGGGTAGCTGATCTGTCTGCGATTGACAAGGTTCCAGACTTAGCCGGTTTGAAGGTCAGGCCTGCCCATGTCGCTATTTTACAAATTGCGTCCAGTTGTTAAGTCATCCTTAGACTTGGCCAAATGACAATGTCGTCTGCATAGGCCAGGCAAAGAATATTGACTTCATCAGTAATGTTCACGTGACTTTTTCGCGAAAAGTTTCCGTATTCTAATTTCGAGGGTTAGGTTAAACAGGATAGGGGAGGACGGGCCTCCCTGTTTAACTCCTCTGTTGATAATTATTTTATCGGTAATACCAAGCGGTGTTTTTATTTCTATTGTTGCATCCTTGTAGAAATCATATAATACTCCAAGTATGTTTCCAGCAAGGCCCATTTGTCCAAGCGTCTGAAAAATTAGTGCATGGGGTATTGAGCCGAACGCGTCCTGAAGATCGAGCCATGCGACAGCCAGGTCATGTTTCGGTTGCTTGGCCTGGGCGATAGCTGACCTTAACAGGAAGATGTGTTCGGGTACACCTTGCATGGGAGCGAAACCTTTCTGATATGGTTCCGACAATAGGCCGAATACGTTTACACCTCATTCAGCAGCATACTGGAACCCTTCCGTAGTCTGAATAGGTGTAACAGGGTCAGCTTTGCCGAGAGGTAAATGTTTAGGGAGTTTCACCTGACAGTCGTTGGGGGTATATATATGTATGTAGGAAACCTTGTCCGACGCTTCGAGGACACTGGGAACTGGGTAAACTTCAAACTGTTCCATCACTTCGGGGTTAGGTTCAAAAAGGACGGTCTGGAAACATTCCGGTTGCTTAGTCCCATAAATGAGGCACCGCGCCAGGACCATGGCTTCAGACCGGGGGGAAAGGGTTTTAGTTTCTATGTATCTATCTATCTTTCTATCTAATATCCATGGAAAGGGAGAGGGAGCCATTGGTTTTGACCCGATCGAAAAAGGTTTTGGATGTCAGGCACACATTCGCACCTGAATCCAAGAGGACGAGGGCTTTGATTCCGAATACGCTTACCAGGATATGGGGACTTTTACGGAGGGAAATTCGTGTACATTGGGACACGAAAAAGGATGTTTGGCCAAGTAGGACTGCTTGGACCGATTCCCCCACTATATATCGACAGTCTATCCGCTCGCCTTGTGGCACTATTGGGTCCTCGTCGGCTTCCTCTTCTAGGAATGGTAGCCGTTGGGGTTGAGTCAACATCATCCATGGTAGTGATCGAGACCGTTGATGGGGTAAGGCAGGTAACTTACTAGTGGATGGAATAGCTTGGGATGCCTGTGTCTTTTTTTGAAATACCTGGAGTTTTTCTTGGGAACAAGGGGGGATTTCGTGTGGGACTTGGGATTTTTCTGGGGAGGGTTGGAGTTTTTGTGAAGTGATTTGGGTCTTTTCCTGGGGGCGACGTGGTTTAGGAAACGGGTCACTCCAGATGGACTGATTAGGAGCACGGTGATTAGGAGCACCTCCACTTCCTCCGTTCGTTGCCGATCCCGGGCCACGAAATCCATAAGTAGGTTCTCGAACTCATCGATTTTCCCGCGATTTTAGCCACTTGAAGATTGGTGTTAGCTCTCTTGATGGCACTGACCACTTCTGCATGCATGCACCATTGTTTGTCCTCCACCTCGACTCCCGGACTTCCTGGAACATGTCACCCAACCCATTGTAAGGTGCCCACTGCTCCGGGGTGAAGTTATTGGATGAAGTTATGGTAGGTTTGACTGGGTCATACCATGCGGACTTGGGACGGGGATCTATTTTCCATGAATCGTCCCCCTTGTTCCGTATTAGGATGTAATGTCTTTGTATCTTGAACAATTCGTAAGAAAACGCAGACTGAAAGATTTGAAGCCGCATCGAAAGGAAAAGCCCAGATCCTCGCTAAGACCGGAGTATCAAGCATTGCAGTGGCATGCCTGCAAAGATGGGCTTTAATTCTAATGACCTATGTCTACACCATTAAGTATAAAAGTCGATATGTTAAGCATAAATTATCAATTGCTTCTTGTTATGTTTTGTTACAGTACAACACTGTGGGATCGAAGCTATCTTCAGCAGTCCACATCATCCTCAGACAAATGGACTGGCTGAAAGATTTGTGCGTACTTTCAAAAAAGCCATGAACAAGATCGATTCCGTCACTGATGAAATGTTTTCAAGGAAGCTTCAAAGCTTTTTGCTTAGCTATGGAACAACTCCCATTCTTGAAATTCACAAGCCGCCGGCGGAGTTGCTACAAAATCGGAAGCTAAAGACGAGGCTGGATTTGCTATTGCCGAAGAACAAAAGGCTAATGCTGTAGCGTGGCATTGCAGCACCCCCCCCCTTCTCTTTAATTCCAAAATTTTAAACTTTGTCCTATCCATTAATCTTTTCTTAAACTATTTAAAGTTGTCATCTTGCCCCATTTTGCAACCTATGTTTGGGCGTAACTATTTCACGCTCTAGTTCTTACGTCCGTTAACTTTGTTTTAAAAACCCTTCTTTCGTATTACTCTCCGCCAGTTTCTACACCAAACTTCTACAAACTTGCCATCCGTCTCTCTTTAAGACGTTCCCAGTAACTGCAATCGCTACTCTGCTACGCAACATGTCTCTGCCGCCTAGTAGTTTGTCATTCTGAGCTAACCCAACCTTGACTGTGAGAGCAGTTCTCCAGCGTCCAAATGTCTATGCCAGAGCCGGTGGCATGGCGGTTGAAGCTGGCCCTGTCAAAGCCTAGAACCTGGAAACTATTGGCTAGCTGCCATGAATGAAACATGTACAAAGGAAATCCCTATCAAATTCCGCTACCATGGCGAAGAGCACCTAGGCTACATGGACGTAGTCACAAACATCGTCCAGACTCATGGTTTGCCCGCTGAGTGCAGCCATAGCAAAGAGATTCCATTTCGGTTGCAGAACAAGACCTTGCTTTACAAACCCGATGGAACCTATTCTGAATTGAGAGACATACCAGAACTCCGAATCTTCGACTGGAACTACACGTCCTCCTGGACGTTTGAACCCACCATCTTTCACCAAATTGTCATGTACAATTGGTCAGATTTCCAGACTCAGATCACCTTGAATGAACTCCTTGGAGAGCTAAATTTCCAACGGAAAATTCTGGATTCACTAGGAATGAAGGAGAGATATAATACTTCGACACGTGTAGGAACTCAGAACTTTATTGCCAATATCATGGACGAAGGGTACTTTGGATTCTTGTATAGCCTATCACTGAATTGGTTCCAGATTTGGACCTTCCTGTGTTGCTTCTACATCACTCTGGGTTTTCTTCTGGCACATTGCTTTCCAAACGGAGTCGAAGTTGCTGGAATGTTGAATGTGTCGCGCTTGTGGACTCCACTGCGTGCTTACTTGGCTAATTTGAATGAACGGTGGCGACAAGCGAATTTCCGACCAAGCCGTTCGTCCAGACGTCACGAGCAAATACGCCTCGTACTATGAACGTAGATCCTGAATCGGGCCATGTCAGCATGGACGATCCTGCAGACTCCGCTACATTGGACAGACTATTACATGAAGATGCTGCTAGCTTCACATCTGAGACCACTTCTAAGAGACCTAAGCTTACCCAAGCCGAAATTCCTATGGTCAATCTTACCACATTACCAAGAGAACCACCTTCGTCGTTCTCTGGAAGACTGGACGCTATACCGGAAAGTTCTGAACATTCTTTCAGTACCTTCAGAGTGCCTCCTCCTCCTCCAGCTGGATCGACCACCCGAGCAAAACGATCACTACAGCGAGAAGAAGCAGTGTATTCAGGTGGAGTCAATGCAATTTCTAGTAGTGGACCTCCACTAGCAGCTCTTACCAATATCGCATTGCAGATTGAAGCGCTACCTGTCCATGGTTTATTGGATACGGGCAGCGAGCTCACCATCATCCACAAGGATCTTCTTGAACAGCTGCCTCTAGCGGTTAACAATACTTTTCTCACGAAGTCAGTTACTGCCACTTCAGTAACGGGCCAACGAATACCGATAATAGGAGCTGTCAAAGCTACCATACATCTGGGAAAAGCTAGTTTCGAACAGGAACTCTTTGTCACAACATCCATGACGCATTCAATGATTCTTGGCCTAGACTTGCTCCGAAGATTCAAGACTGTGGAAGTAGACTTCATCAAACGAAGAGTGAAACTTGGTGATCAATATCTACGACTGACCCGTGAAAAGGGAGTTCCAGAAATAATGGTACTGGAAAAACTTACTGTTCCGCCTCGGTGTGAAATGGTGATTCCGTGTACCTATCTGAGAAATGGGTTTGACGGCTCGGGAATTTTTGAACCGCATGTAGAGAATCTAGGAAAAATGAATCTGTATGCTGCAAGAGCATTGCTTCCTTCAATTGCTCATGGATCGACTATAGCCATTAAAGTTCTAAATCCTACACACCAGCCAGTCCCTGTATATGCCAATACAGTGCTAGGAACGGTGGAAGAATATCAGGGAATCAACAACGAAGAAGTAGGCTATAGAGTAAATAGCTTGACGACGAATCCTACACCGTCTGAACCTAAGACTGCAAGTTGGATTGAAGAGCAGTTGGATCTGAGCAACACAGATTTGACGCCGGAACAGAAGAAAGAACTGATTAGCATCCTCCTGCAGTTTGAAGATCGTTTTGTTGGACCCGACGGTGAACTTGGAAGAACAGATTGCGTGGAGCATACGAGACACTGGTGACGCAAGACCCATCAAGCAACAGCCGTACAGAATACCTGTTGCTCAAAGACGTGTGGTAAAGGAACACATTGATAAAATGCTCAGTCAAGGAGTCATCAAGCCCAGCTACAGTCCATGGTCATCACCTATTGTACTGGTCGCGAAGAAGGACGGAACTCTCCGTTTTTGTGTGGACTACCGGAAGCTGAATGCAATCACCAAAAAGGATGTTTTCCCCCTGAAACGGATTGATGAAATTCTAGATGCTCTCGGAGGTGCTAGATATTTCACTACTCTTGACATGGCTAGCGGCTACTGGCAGATTCAAATGGCGGATAAAGATGCAGAGAAAACGGCATTCACCACCTTGTATGGCCTGTACGAATTTACTGTCATGCCATTTGGGCTTTGCAACGCTCCAGCTACATTTCAACGCCTAGTTGACATTGTGCTCTCAGGTCTCCAATGGCATCATTGTCTGGCTTACATTGATGACATCGTTGTGTTCTCTCGTACATTCGATCATCACCTTGGTGACCTACACTCTGTCTTTCTCCGTCTAAGAGAGGCAAACTTGGTACTAAAGCTCAGCAAATGCACTTTTTGTCGAGAGAAGATTATCTATCTTGGTCATCAAATATCACGGAACGGTATTGAACCAAACCCAGAGAAGACAAGTGCGATCAGGAACTTTCCGCGGCCTAAGTCAGCCCATGATGTGAGAGCGTTCATAGGCATGTGTTCCTACTATCGCAGGTTCATTGAGGGATTTGCCACCATCGCTAATGATCTTCACTACCTGACAAGGAAGAACGTGCAATTTGAATGGACAGAAGGGTGTGAAACTGCATTTAACACCCTGAAGGAAAAGCTGACCAGTGAGCCGATTCTTATTTATCCTGACTTTGAAAAGCCATTCTTGGTGACTACTGACGCCAGCAACATCGGTGTTGGCGCTGTGTTGGGTCAAGTACGAGACGATGGAGAACATCCTGTAGCTTTTGCTTCTCGCCTGTTGACCAACACCGAAAGGAACTACACTCCTACGGAAAAGGAATGCCTAGCGATGATATTTGCAGTGAAGACGTTTCGTCACTATTTGTATGGACACAAATTCACCCTGGTCACTGATCATAACGCCTTGTGTTGGATGTTGACATTGAAAACACCTAATGGGAGAATAGCTAGATGGGCCATGGATATGAGAAACTACAACTATGACGTCATACATAAGCCGGGAAAAAGCAATAAAGTTGCAGATCCATTGTCCAGGTACATTCCCGAAAATTGTGAAACCTCTGTGAAGGAAATTTGTGATGAAGACAATGACGATGACCAAATACCATCGTATAGGGTGAACGCACTTATTTGTGAAGAAAGTGATGCAGAGCTCCAAGAAATTAAGAAAGAGCAAGCGGAAGATCCTGATTTCAAGGATATGATCTCGTATTTGCGAGATAAAGAAATTCCAGAAGATCCAAAGCAAGCTGCTGAAGTAATCTTGGCCTCCCCACGCTACAGCTTGCGGGACGGAGTTTTAATCCATCTCTATCCTAAATTTGCGCCTAGAGGTGTTCTAAACGAACAGCTTGCCATCCCGCAGAAAAGAAGGTTGGCCTTGCTTCAGGCTTATCATGATCAACCTATGGGAGCTCACCTTGGATATGGGAAAACTTACCTGAAGCTCCTGGAACGGTATTTTTGGCCAACAATGCATGCTGACGTGAAGAAATACTGTGACACATGTCATGGTTGCCAAGCCCGCAAGCGGCCAGTGAAAAAGTCAAAAGCTCCAATGGTCCCCATAAAGGTTGGAGGCCCATTTGAATGCGTAGGCGTGGACATCCTTGGTCCATTTCCTATGTCTCAGTCTGGCATGAAATACATCATTGTATTTATGGATTACTTCACTAAGTATCCAGAATGCGCAGCCATCCCAGATCAGACTGCAGCCACAGTTGCGAAAATCTTTGTGACTGATATCCTTTGCAGACATGGTGCACCCAGACGTTTGCTGTCCGACCGTGGAACCAATTTCATGTCGGAATTGCTGGCCGAAGTTCTAGCGCTCTGTGGAACTTTAAAGGTTTCTACCTCACCCTATCATCCTCAATGTGATGGAATGGTAGAACGGTTCAACCGAACCCTCCTGGGAATGCTCACTACCTATGTGAACACTGGAAACACAGATTGGGATGTGTATTTGCCTTTGGTTCTGTTTGCATATCGCAGCGCAGAGCACGAGAGTACGAAAATGTCTCCGTTTAGAATGGTTTACGGTAGAACGCCCCTTCTACCAACTGACGCAGCTTTGGCCTTACCTGAACTCAACTATAATGATGCATCAACTTATGCTGAAGAATTAACTTCACAGCTCAGAGCTGTGTGGAGTATTGCCTCTGACTTGCTTAGACAGGCGCAAGACAAACAGAAGGCCCTCTACGACCGAGGAACATGCTGGCCAGACTGGCGTATTGGGGACAAAGTCTTAATGAATTTTCCCAAGCGAAGAAAACTGGCCTTGCAATGGGACGGTCCCTATATCATCACGGGACTGCGCCTTCCAAACGTTGCTATAACTCCAATTCATGGAAAACGAATGGGACAAGAACAAATTGTCCACAGCAACAGACTAAAGCTCTATCGTGACCCATTTATTCCCGGAATAGCAGAAAATAAACCTGCTCTGACAACCATGCCTCATGCAGCACTCGAACAATCTGCAGTGAAACAGCTCCATCAGCAACTGAAGACGCGAAAACCTGTTGCTGCTTTAGAACCCGTTCGCCGCTATCCAGCGAGACAGCGACATCCACCTGTCAGATACCGACCTGTCTAGTAATTTTATTCCTGAAACTACACTATACTTGCCGATTTTTCTACAGAATCCCTCTATTGATAGATTGATATGATGGACATTAACAAACAAATGACTTAAATATCACTTGGTGAAAAAAAATTGAAGATGTAGATGTGATTTCATCCCCTACGTATCCTCTTAATCTTTTATCCTGTAGTTTGTCATGTGATTAGCTCAATGAATTGTACCTTGATCCAGTACAGTCACTTCAGTTATTCCAATCCTGTGTTCTTCTGTGTATATATGCCCTAAAGCCCGTTTATTGGCAGCAATCTCAACTATCTTTTCCAAATTGTAATTTGAACTACCTTGCAAATTCTTTTGCTTCTTTCTGGACGCGCCTGACTATAAATCACCTGATACGATCTCACTATTTCTCCAGGCAGCGGTGAATTCTCTTTAATGTACAAATAATTAAGTCCAACTGGACGTCCAGACATTAAACTCAGTATCTCACAGTTATGCACGAAAACTGACGACAACAAACTGGACAATATGGACAAGTTAAATCTGTTTACGACCGCCTGAACATTTGTCGAAGACTGCATTTTTTTTGTGTGTTTTTCAAATGGTGTGCTAATCTAATTTTTTTCCTTGGTAGAAAATGCTCTTTCCCCTGACCTGATCTTAACAATGTTTGTTCTTTTTTTTGAGGCAGAAGACAAGTCTGGCACAAATTAATCCAAATTTAGAACAGTTATGGATATACGGCATTCCTGCAGACGCTGTGGGTTAACCAGGTCTGTTTCTTTTCGGGGCGACGGTATTGACGCTTTTCGCCACCGCCAGTCCTGTCCCAGGTGCGGGGAAAGTTCACAAATTAACTTTCAAGAGACCTTCGACACCCCTTTTGAGCCCTTACCCTGGGCCGCTAATTCATCTAATCCATCCCTGCCTCAGTATTCCAGTGGAGCGGCATCTTGCCTTTATTCTCCTCCTGACTATAATTCTTTCGTGCTACCTACCTCAGGTTCTATTCAGTTTCCCAAACCATGTTATGAATCTCAATATGCCCCTACTGCTCCTCCGCAGTATTTTGGCATCCGCCCAACTGCGACCGTAATCCAACCGTATACGGTCTCATCTCCACCGGCAGCGCTAGCTCTACCACCGGCCATAAACTATATTCGACCGGTTACCGTGGCCACCTCTGCTGGGCAATGTGTTTCGTCACCAAACGTGTCCTCACCGCTGCCCTCTGTCGTCATTCCTGGCCCACAGGTTACGACTCCTTCAGTTGGTCCGGCGGCGGAAGCCCCATTCCGTCCAGCGACTCCACTATTGGATGAACCTACTGGTTCTCCGCTGCTCAACATCCCGCCACCACCTGGGCTCGAAGCTGTGGTAACCACGGCTTCTGTGATTTCGATTTCAGTAGAACCAACCACCAGCGGGAAGCTGATCATAGACTGTTCGAAAACAGACGAGGTGGCCTCTCCCCCTGGCCAATCCACGGTGGCCTCAGCAGCTCAGGACCCTTCGAGGGTTCTCTCTCGTCCTCCCACCCCAGAAGGACTCAGTGGGGACGAAGAATCGTTGTTCCATGTTGCCCTGGATATTTCTGGAAACGGTCCGAGGGTTGTCGAGGCTGCCGAACACGTCAATCCGGGCAATCCTAACGTCATCGGCGATCGTGCTCCAGCCCCTGCAGCAAACAACGAACCAGAAGTACTGGTCATCAACGATGTCCCAGACGAGGCTCCTGTGAATGACGTCGTTGTTGATGATCTCGCACTAGGGGCTGAAGCTGAAAATCCAGACCCTCAACCAAATCCTGCTCCGAATGGGCAGCGTCCACCGTGCCGGCGCTGCAACACGCGCATGGTCCCGTGTCTTTGTCGGCTTTGCCACCATTGTGGTAGAACGGTTGAAGATCATGCACGGTTTCCCAGTCCTTTCTGCAACCAATTCCGACCCCGACCAGATAAACACTCACAGATCCGGACATTTTTGGGTTCAAGGAAGGAAAACTTGCGTCAGACAGGATAGGTTGGTTCAAAATCAAGGGAGAGGAGGCTTAGCTTACCACATTAGTCTCCCTTGGGGGCGTGAATACTGGGGGTATATAGTCAGAAGAACATGAGGAATCTGAATTGTAACTAACATTGACTGCATTTGGGTCTTGGGTCGTGCTCTCCGGTTCCGTATTACTGACACGTATTTGAGGAGGGTCCTTGTGAACGAACACCATGTTCACCAGGTAGCGGGTGATTGGGGGCGCCCGTCGGTGTTTTGTAGCGGGGACCCTGGTTTGCATTTCCGTGATTAGGATAGGAATTTTGGGGTCGGGGGGGGGCTGATTATTGGGCTGATTCCGGGAACCTCCTTGGGTGTTAGGGGCGTCCTGTGGTTGTAGGCGCTAAGAGCTGCCCATACATTACGGGTGTTCAGCATACGTATTATACCCGGGTGATTTGCCCCAAAAGTCTCGAGCATTCTTCCGCGGGCTGGACATTGTGCCAGGTGTGCCCCTCAAACGCACACCATTAACATAATCGGGGGCGATTTTGATTCGGGTTAGGGTTGGGAGGAGGTTTTGTTGTGGTTGAGAGTTATAATTGGACCGGTTGTTGAATGGTCGAGGGTCTTGCGAACGGTAATATCGAGGTTGTTGAAAGGGACCGCGATTTTGGGGGTAGGAAGGATAGTTAGGGCCAGCTCTTGTGCCGCGTAGGCTTCCAACTTCAAGTCCCAAGAGAAGAGGGGGGTATTCATAGTCCTCTGGTCCTCTAGAGCTCTGGCCTCAATTACCAGAGTGGGGCATTCTTCTTCCATGGCCCTTTCAACAGATTGGGTGATCATGAATCCCCCTTTCGACTGACCCCAATAGGTCATTTCTGCCAATTGCCCGTCAACCCTGTATCCGAGGGATTCCTTGAGACTAGTACAAAACTGCCAATTTACGATCCCTTTCTCGCACATCTGCAGTAGAGAAGGCCTTGACAACTAAGAGCCTCAGGGCAGCTACTTACTGATGGGCTTAGGGTTACCGGCGGCGGTAAAGTTGATCCACACATTGCTCAACTGTGGTGGGTATGGGGGGCTCATATGATTGTTTGAGTGTTTCTACCAACTCCTCGAAGGTATGAAGGTTAGGGCCATGAAGAGCTTCTTTGACTGAGCCATCCAACCGTTGCCATATAATCCTGAAGCACTTGGTAGGGGACATAGTGGACTCGGGCCGTATCCTTGAAATTGGAAATCCAGGTGATAAATTTAATAGTACTACTTGGCCCCAAAAATGGCTTGGTGCCTTTAAAAACCTTGGAATATTCCGTGACTTGGCGTGGCAAGGATAGATTGAACTGGACCACATGCGCCTGCGCGGGAGGTTGAGTATTCCGAGGGCATCCGGACATGGGTCGGGGCTGGTATCCTCACGGTACACCAAGCCCAAACCGTTCCCGAATCAAGGTCTGGTAGGAGGCTGGGATGGCCGACTCTGATCTGATTCCGATTTAGAAGGCTCTGATTCCGATTCAGAAGAGGACGAGGGACTTGGGGGAGGGGCGTTGGTGGGGATTTTCTTACCGTCGCCCGACCTTGGGAGTTTCCAGGGGGAGGATACGATGGGGCAATATCCCGGATCTTGTTCTAGTTTCTCCTTTAGTGCTATATACTCCTGATAGATATCTGGGTAGTGGGTATAGAAAAACTCCCACATTTCTCTAGAAATGGTCCGGATATGATGCGTTAGGATTATTTTGCGAACTTTATAATGCAGCCACTCCTGCTGGGTCATTTGGGTGGAGGCCGACGGATCGGGTCGTTCAGGCCGTTTGCGATACTCCAATAATATAGTTTGCCTTAAGGTGCTGGTTTCCTTTCGGGTATTTTTGACTCCTACGGCTTTAATCCTTTACGCAAACGGCTAAAACTTACGAAATAACCTATTTCCGTGCTCTTTAACATTCTGGGACCAGTCCCGTATTCTTAGGCCAAAAGATAAGAAAGTTTCGGTTTTTGGCCTTAAGCTCCCAGTAGGTAGACAAGACACGAGATTGGTTGGTATGGCTGGAAAGATGACTCGAAAGTGAACATTTTTGCTCTTACAACCTTTGAGCTATCTCCAGTGGTTAAGTCGGTATAAGCAAAAAACTGTTTTTAGGGTCAAAAAATGGCCATTTTCAAGGAAATCAGTTGTTTCAAAATTACTGCCACATGTTAAATACAAAATTGGCTTAGTTATACTCAATCGATACATCGTCCAAATGCACATTTTAGGAATGCCTATTAGCCGGACTTTATTGCTTTCAGCTAGAGATTTGGCCGAAAAACCATTTTGGCAAAACTGCGATTATTTTGTTTCGAACATCGATTTCTCAAAAACTACTCGACGGATTCCGGAGATTTTCGGCAGAATCGAAATTTGCACTTCTGCGGAGGGACGTTTTTCTTGGTTTGGGCTAAAACCTATTGAGTAGCAAGAAAACTCAATGCGAAGTTGCGAAATTTCGTGTTACTGTGCATTTGGCCGATTTTCTCGACCGTTAAGACCTGCTGAGCCAAATCCAAAAAAACGTCTCTCGGCCCATATGTCCTTCATATCGTGGCACAAAAAGAACTTTTGACCGATTCTTCAGTTTTGAGAAATCGATGTTCAAAAACTTTTGGTCTATATTCATCCTGTTAGATGTCAGCTTGTCAGAACATTTCAGCTATTTTTTTGCTAATTTTGCCAGTTCTGTAAGCTCATCTAAATGTACGGTTAATAAGCTTTAAAACGACGTATAAAGCTCTTTGCAACTCCCAAAATTGCGAAAGTTATATTGTTTCAAAAAAGTCACCACAAAAGCACTGCACAAAAGGATACCACCACCTTAAACGGTCTTCGATCTGATGCACCGGCAAAATCCACAGGTAATACCAAGCAACTTCACGAATTCTTCGGACGGACTGATTAGGAGTTCGGAACCACTTCCGAAATTTTTGGGGTAATCAGGATTGCGGGATCAGGGGTGCATTGCGTAATCAGGACTGATATAATTTGATTTTCGTGCTCAATCTCCGGCAAGCCAATTATAAAAACATTTCCATGTAGTGTTATCTTTACGGTTATTTAAAGTAAATGAAAAATGTTGACATTTTCAAGAAAGTTAACCATGAAGATAGCACTACATTATAAAATGTACGTTTTCGCATCCAAAAACACATCACAAATACCAGACACTCCAGTAAATGAATAAAAACTAAGTTAACCATTTTTAAGGGAAGTTTAGGCGTTTTACAGGGAATTTTAGGGATTTTTAAGAGAAGAATTACGAAACGCTTCATGAAAGGAAATTGGAGGAGAGGTAATAATGTCTTCTGCTACTGACTATACTACAGTGGACCAACTCTGGACATGGATTCGCATTGGTCCTAGTTCGACGCCCTTCAGAATGAACAGTAGATAGCAGATTCTTCAGGGCAGGAATGTCAGTTCGCTGTGTTGGAGTACGGTAAACAAGCCAATATAATAATATATTAACTCGAGGTGGTGTCTAAATGAAGTCCGCAAATCTTGGAGGCCTTCGTGTTAATAGTTTCTAACGCATTTAGAGCGTACTTGGGCATTTGGGCATATTGGCAGGCAATATTCCATCACTGGACGAATTGCAGTTTTGTGCAGATGGCCCTAAGCCTTCTTCAACAGGATGTCACAGTGTCGCCTCAGCATTACTGGGAAACTCCCTGCCGACCCAGTTTTGTTCATAACGTGGGGAGCCCACGAAAGACAGTCCGTGTACATAAAATTCATGTCCCGTTGGATATGCTTACACCGTCCCATGGCATCGGGGTAGCGATATGGCGGTCAAGTTTCCCGCAACCATACCAGCAATCATACCAGCAGCCCCTGCGTTTTTTATCTACTGGAAGACATCCGCCAACCTCCAGCCAAGTTAGAACACTGCACTAATGAAAGAACAAACGAAACTAAGATTGTCACTATTGTAATGAACTGAGTGAGATTAGGATAGAAAAACTTGACCAATTTGATTTGATTTCAAAAGTGGGGTCGCTTAGGTTGAAAGTTCAATCACACGGAAGGTTAGCGCGTTTGCCTAGGGAGACAAACTTAAGTACCAGATTCCCGAAAGGTGATTTGCCAAAATCGGGGATCTCTACAGCTAACCTGTTAGGGGTACTATCGTGAGTTCGTTTAGGCGAAGAGGGTTAGGCTCTATCCAATCGCACCTGGAGTATGGATAGGAATGTTCTGACGCAACAGGTCAAAACTCTAAGATCAGACTGTTAGTCTTTAACTCTCGATTCAGATCCAACTTACTAGGATCTGAGCAATTTACCCTTTGTGTCCTGGGAGATCTCACCTGGATCTCTTTTCAGCAGCTGAAATGTAGACTACGATTTGCACACAACAAGATTAATTTATTATCTAAACGTGATATGGTTACAATTAAAGGGACAGAATGGTTTCAAGGCAATTATTAACAGCAACGAGGATTACAACATTCACAAGATTACAGATTACTCAATTTACCAGAGTTGCCAGCCCTTGGGTGGAAAGGGTTATTTTAAGGGACTGGATATTTCCGAATATTAGATTAACTAAACTAGTGACTGACCGGTTAACAATTAACTTGAGACTAATTTATTAGTCCTCTTCTTCAGGTATTATGACTGGGCACGTTAGGGTGTGTTGCGTGTCGTGTAATTAAACTCAGGTCTACTCTCTATTCGTCCTTTACAGAAAACTACAATACAGGTTCAATATAACAAATAATTAACTAAATTTAACAGAGTGTCGGTTCTGCACAGTTCCGGTCTAGGAGTTGGGTGATCTCGTCAGGTTACACCTGCAACCTCACGAGTGGTTAGGGAAGTTTGGACTGAAGAACAATATAGGGGTCGGTCTAGGCGGGTTGGTACCGGGAGATGGCTGCAAGTATAATTATAAGTTAAATTAAACAGTTAAGTTAACAAGTTCTACTAGCTGTCTTCGTAAGTTGAATTTTCTTCTTCTGATATAGTTTTACAGTTGGCCTAGGCCAGAGACAACACGGGGGTCACAACTTCCAAGGAAGGAATAGACACACAAGTATGAAACTGCATTTTCGGATACTTTTCAAGATGTAAGAATAAACAAAAATCAAAGATTAGGTTCTGGTACAGTTTTAGGTTCACCCGACAATGATTAGGTTCTTTTGGTCTAGTCTCTGCCTCAGATTCTTAGACTGCAATCTTCCTCCAATGTACCTTCAATTGTACTGAACAGCGCTCAACAGGATCAGAATCGGATCAGGCAAATCAATATCTATCACTACTGGCTAATCTACTGGATAACTGGATTTCTACTGCAACTGGTACTGGCTCATCAATTCGCTCAAAGCTCCACTGGATCAGAATACTGAGGATCCAAATCCGGCAGGAATGACCTTCGACGAACCTGAATCAAATGGGTTAAAACCCATTAGTTCAGAATATAAGTGCGGGAATCAAACCCAGCAACTATTACTCACTTATATGGCTTTCGGAGAAGAAAATTAGAACTTTAGTTAATTCTGATTAAGATTTTGCTTGAAAGACAGAATTAACACACTTTGACTGTTTTCGCGGGACGAAATGTGACTAATTAGGCGATATTGGCTTGATATAGATAAAATTTTGCCGAATATGAGTTTTTGGGCGATTTCCTGCATCGGAATGCCGGAAATCGCCGATTCAACATATATTCTTCGCAATCATATTCGGTCTGCGCATAATTAGACTTTAGGCGTAAGATTCGCGACAGGAAAGCACCTGTTTCCTGCATAGTGAGTGTACAAGAATGGAAACGTATATTTTCAAGATTATTCCTTTTTAGGCTTATTAGAAGATGGTTTCATCCTAATCCTTAATTCTTACGTAATTATACAACATTAATATTCTAACTAACTATTATTCATGTGATTTTAGGATTATTTGATGCTTACGCAAAGATATTCACCGTGTGTGCCATTAAATCCCATAATTACTTGCTTGCATTGCTTAGCGAGTATAATTTGATGCTTACATTTGGCTAGCATTTTAAACGCAAAACGTTTACCCCTTTTGGAGTTATTTGCCAATATAAAAGTCTGAGCTGTAGAAACGATATACTTTGCAAAAATACAAATTACAGCCAGATTAGTTGCCCTGTTAATGAGAACCAGTGAGGGCAAGAATAACCGTTTTAACATAATTCTTGCAATTTGATTAAAGCTTAACTTTTGCCTTTTGTGCTAAAGGCTGACAAAACATATGAGTTATTTTGGTGATGCACTGCGAGGATTACTAACTTAAGATGGATCCACTGGCACAGATTTAGCTAATTAGCACATATAATTAGTACAAAACAATGGACAAACTTTAACTAATATATATATATTACAAATCTTGGAACAAAATTCAGCTCTAGACAGATGAAACAGACCAGCACGAAGTCCTTTGTTTGCGATTCGTCCACTCCCTTCTTGCGGGCATACCTACGTGGACGAATCGAGGACCACCTGGTAATGTCGGCTTATCCTGGGGGTCCCCGTGACCCTGGACTAGATTAACTACCTAATTTGCATATTACCTCGATACTGAAGTAGGTACTCATTCACACTGTTTGTCACACTCATATCCCTCGGATCAGCGAGCATTCAACAACAAACACACACTTATACACATTCGCACCATTTTCCTGCCTAATACAGGAGTTTTAGGACAATTTCGCAGGTATTGGCCTCATGCACCAGATGAGAACCAGTGAACTATTATATGTTGAGATAATCCGTTTTGACTAATATTTTTAGACCGTTTGAAATGCTATCTTTAATTAATTTGCAATTTAATAATTGTTGGCAGAGTTCACTACGATTTGTTAAACTCTATGCTTCCCAGATTATCCCAATATTAATAACTACTTTATTAACACTCATTCATTCAATTGACATTCATACAGATTTGGCAATCCTCACAACCCCTATCGTACAAGGGGAGTTTTCGTGAGTTGACAACACAATTATGCAAAAACATTCATTCTACATACATACAAATCAGGGCATTCTACAATCATTCAACCAATCATCCTTGAAACTTGGTTAATTTCGGAACCTCACGCTCCATGAGGGGTTTACCCGAATAACCATCTTAGGTACTTTTTTTTGGGGACACATTCACACATTAAGTTTGCAACACATTCACGCTTCAATTATACAAAACATTTATACTTCAGGCTTGCAAAACATTCATACCTCGGACTTACAAACATTCACACTCCAATTGTACAAAACATTCACACCTCAAGAACATTCATACTAATAACTATCTAGCTACTTAGACTAACTAATAAACTAAGTTAAACTTAGGCTCATTTGTGTGAAGAAGTTTGTTAACTTTGAACTTTGTTGTGCGCGGGTTTTACAGCTTTTGCAATTCCTCAGAATTGCCTATAAAAGAAGTTTTGCGGAAAACTTAAACTGCACAAGTTTGGAAAAAGGTACAGCGTAAATTTTAGTGAAAGCCAGTGAGTAATAATTGCTAAGCAATTATTACTAACAACAAAAAACAGTTAATTAAACTAAATACACCATTAATTAAAGCTACGAAAAGTGAGGAAGCCGGCCATTCCTCTTAGGCAACTGCTTAATAAATAATTAAATTAAAAGTAGAACGACTCATGTTTTAAGAATTGGCTTTTAAAACACCCTATAATTTTATACCTAGTGAATTTAATGCCGACCTAACGCTAAAAATAGAACATAATACTGACAGTACAATTTTTTATGCAATATGGCGTTTTTGAGAACATGGCCGGCAACTCCTAGTTGCCGGCTGTGGGGAGTTACTTTTTCTTAACTAGCTTAATAATTTCAGAGCCGTAATTAAGGGGCTCTCTAGCTCAGAACTACGGATTTGGGGTCCCACTCATAAACCCATGAAAACTACAAAAAATAACCCCAAAAGTGACAAATAAAGAGAATGTTTTAGGCCATAAAGGCCTACTGATTTTTAGGCCAAAAGGCCGTGGCTTGGTAAAGAAAAAGGATTAAAACTAGAAAGTAAAAGAAGAGAAAAATGGGCACGCCACAAGACCTCCATCGCACAAGAGGGGTTTACATGAGCTGCCCTTGATTTTCGGATTAATTAAATAATAAAATAAAGATGAAATAAAATTGGCCCGGAGGCCCAACATGCTATGGAAATAAAATGGTGGCCTTGGGCCCAAAAATGCTAAAAAATCGGGGCTCGCAGGCCCAAGAACTCCATAAAAATTGGCCATAAAGGCCCCAAAATATCCATATAAAAAATAAGGCCCAAAGGCCGAAAATATAATAAAAAATAAGGCCAAAAGGGCCAAAAAAATCCTAATATTTTTGTCCTAGGCAGTAAATTCTGAGCCGGATATAGAAGATCCATTTGGCTCCTAAAATTGTAGTGTTCGTGCGTGAGCTCAACCCTTTTCTGGCCAGTGTGGGCCAGAAAAGTCCTAAAGCGTCCTATGGGGGAGTGTGTGTTACTATGTTCCCGTACCACACCAGTGGTCCGAGAAGTAACACACACTGGGGGATGGGGGACAAAACTTCAGGCCGCTCTCGGCCGCTGCTAAACGAACACTGACTAACTTAAAATTTTGGGGACCGAGCTGACAGTTTTGCTGACAGCTCGGTGACAGGTCATTAGCGAACTGGGGGCGGAATTTCTCTTTTATTTTAGCTTAAAGCTTCTAGAAAGTTCTAGAACTTTCTAGAAGCTTGCTATCTCTACCATAGGCCAGTCCAGCGGCTTGCCGGACCGGCCAGCCCGAGGGAGGGAAGATTAACGATAATGGGGACATATTGCCCCCAACTGACCTCTTTTTTGATTAATTCTCGATGCTGAAATTCTGCAAAACTTTGCAAAATTTTGGTTAACATATAAACGTAACCAAAGGGGAAATATCACGAATTTTGGCTTTTGTTTCAAACTTTTACACATTCTACACAAGTTCTAAAGACTAAGGATGGGATTCTTGACACTCTACGTACTTGACTAGACATACTTAGTTAATTTCTGTAATAATTTTAATTGGGGGAAATTAATTAAGCCCCCTCTGAACTTTACCTACGTGTTAAATTTGTGTCCTCTTTTCTTTTCTAGAGGCGAACTTTTGTTGTCCTCTTCTTGTTGGACTAGGCCCAACAAAAGTTCACCTGAGGACAAGCCTAGCGTACGTAGGAAAAGATGAAAGAAAGAAAGAACAGCAGCGCACCTGGCTGCCTTGTAGTCTGGGAGGTAGACAACCTCCCAGACAAAGAAAGGAGAGAAGAAAGAAGGGAGAAAGTTAGTATAAAGCTTTTTTAGAAGTCCACTTTTAGGACTTTCCTTTTCCGTAAAGTAAGATTACGAAACAAAAGCTAATCTTACTAAAACATTTTTGTTTATAACTTACTCAATATTGGGAGTTAAAACGTGGGGATTGCATTTTTAGAAATGGGAGAAATTTCTCTTTCATATGAGCCTAAGTTGTGTTACCGACTAAAAATTCATTTCTTACGTAATATTTAGCTAATTAACAGAAATTAAGCCTAACTAACACTAATTAACATTGTTAATAACAGATTAAAGCCTTAAAACGTTGCAGAACACGAATTATTGCAAATTAACACACTTAGGTACTTATTATGCTTAATTTCTTACGTACTACATAATTATGTGATTATTTTGTTAAACCATCTTCTAATATAGGTTATTAAACAATGAAAAAGTACTTTTGAAGACTACTGACAAGGGTTATTGCATTCTTTTCAACTAAAGATGTTGAATTCTTTCCATGATAACTACACATTTTGGTTTTAAGCCAACACTGGGATTCCTGGATTTTTTAATGATTCTTCTTTGTTTATTGAACTCTGGCAATGGAAAGGGAGAGTGACCGCACCCGGGTCACTGAGGGAAAGGACACCTGTCCTTTCGAAAAGGGGAATCTTGGGATTGGCTTATAATCATTACTTTAAGTATAATAGTTCATTATTTTGGGCTAATTAACTCTAACTAAGCTTGTAGGTGCCCCTCCATTGTGCTAGTAATAGGATAATTTTAAGCTTTTCCTCTTGTAAGGACGATTGGATACTCAATTGGAGCTGGCAACTCTGATTTTAACAATCATACAATTACAATTAATTATGGCTTGGACACAATATCAAAACTAAAACTTAACACAGGCAGGATTTTTTTAGATTCCGTTTTGTGTAGAAACTTCTTTTGGAACGATGACCAATTAGAAACTAGCTTTTTAACCACTTTTGAGCACAAGATCTAAGTCATTCCATTACAACCTCCACAAGAAAAATGGGTGGGATTTCTGCTAGGGGGAATAAACCAAAATGTAAAATCGTTTCCTTCAATCACGTTATCAGTTACACATCATAACAATTATCTATTACTTCTAATCCATAATCACTAACAATTGTTCTATATAACAGTTCTTCTAATAATCAAGATTAAGACCAATAAAGAGTATTCTACATGTGCTGTGTTTCGTGCTTGACGTATATCCCAGTTCGTATCATTATTCCTTTTGTAGTATACTAGCCTTCTAGGGCTTACTAATTGCAATTCGCTATAATCTGCTCTACATATTAAATTCTAACTTCTACTTCTTCTCTTTCTTGCAGGTGGGGTCGATCTACTATGGATCCGTTCCGCAACCACCATAACCTTTCAAAACGTACTAATTTGCATATTCTTTTCAGGTGGGGTCGATCTACTATGGATCCGTTCCGCAGCCACCGTAACTTTTAAAACGTACACTAATCTTCATATTCTTTTCAGGTGGGGTCGATCTACTATGGATCCGTTCCGCAACCACCATAATCCTTCAAAACGTAAACTAATTTGCATAATTTTTCAGTTCAATTTGCACTGAACACACCTGGTTCAGTGTTAACAGGGGATTTGGGTTCATAAGCGCACCTGGCTTATATTTCAGCATGGGGATTCATAAGCGCACCCGGCTTATATTACAGCATTTATTAGGGGTCGGCCTTCAATGGGCCCGTACCTCCCTAATCTCGTCTCCTTTTCTGGGTATCAATAGAAAAAACTAAAATATTGGTTATCCATTTACTGTTCCCGTCTCACGTTATTACAATTCAATTCAGCAGTACAAAAACCATGTCCTTATTCAGTACCAAATTCATATTATTATTGACCGTTACAGTATAAAAGTGAACCACGGGACTTGTCTCAAAACGATTCTTCTCAAAAATTCTTCATTCTTTTTAACTCGTCAGCTTTTATATTCGGGGATAACCAATAAGGTATGACACAGATACACAATTACTAACATACAACGGAACACTTCTGATTAGCATATTAAAACTTGGTACATCACATCTAATCTTTTACTATTAATCTTTACCATAAAAATTGTACTTCCCGTTTTTAACATTCTCGAATATTAGTAACTACACTATCAGAAATTACCCCAATTCCTTTTGGGCTGTCACAAGCACATAACATTCAATACAATCAAATAATACATCAGATACTTATTACAAACATTCCGATAATCTGTACAGCAGTACAACTAAAACATCATCAATACTGATACAGCAAATAACAATAGAACATATACAACTATACCTAGGTTATTTATACAAACACACTTAACTGAATCAACTATCATTCCGGAATAAAGGGTATAAATAGCTGAGGTTCTGGATTTGAAAATACTAAACACGTTATTTGTTGCAAAATAATGTCATTTAATTTTTTACAGCTTTTCCTCTTAGCCAGCCTTACTTCTCTTCATGCAGTACTCACACAAGATTCCCAATATTACAATTACAATTATAAACCAAACAATATCATAAAAAACAGTATGATAGAGTACAACTAGTTACGCTTTACAAGACTACTGCAATTATTTTTAAGTCTTTTGTCATGATTATGAAACTTCCTGTACAAATGTTCTCACACTATTTTTGGTTCGTTTTGAATTATTAAACACAAACAACGGACAATTACCCAATCGATTACAAACTTCACAGTTACAACAGATACAGCAAAAGTACACATCACTATTTTTGTTTTATATGCATATCGAAATTTTTTTGTATTTTTCATGAAATGTTACTTTTTATGATATTTTTGAACGTTTTTTAACTACAATTCTCTATTATACAATTAAGTCTAACTGCTCCAGCGAGGGGGAGTATAGTCTTCCTCCTCATAGTAGAAGGGCTCAGGGGATTCTGTGAGCCAGCGCAGATAGTCTTCCATTTGTTCCTCCAAAGTAGGAGGATCGCATTCCAAACAAGCACAAGGAAGGGTATCTGGTGGGACGTTGGTCGGTTCAGGCTCTCGCTCAGGCTCATTGGCTCTGCAGAGAAGGCGTAGCTCCTCAAGCTGACGCCAATACTCTCTAACTGGAATGATGTTGGCTTCCAGACAGCTGCGCAGAGCTTGGATTTCCCGGATGATATAGTTGGGGATATCATGGCGCCAATCATCGGGCACTAGGGGAGGCGCCATACCAGGCGGGGGAAGTGGGTCCAAACTGTCGACCATAGATTCCGGGAGGGATTCAGGTTGCGCCGCATCGTCAGATTCGGAGTGAATTTCTTCGTCGTCGTCTTCTTCTTCTTCCTCTTCTTCTTCTTCTTCCCGATCCTCCTCCTCTGAAAAGTCCTGGTTTGGGGACTTGGGGGGTGTAATGGGAGGATAGGGGCGGGTCTCATTGATCATAGTGGGATAGTTGGGCTCAGGCCCAAACGGTGGAGGGGGGTAGTAGGGCTGTGGATTTCTGATTCTGGGGTCGTTGACAATCTGCAGGATTTGTGTCCGCAAATCCTCCAGTGAGGTGGCGTACAAGGCCCGGTCTCCTGGAGTGTCGTCCACCTTATAGGTGTTGAGCAGGAAAATGCGGAAGGCAGCCTGAATATGATCCTGAACTGTAGTGTCAGGATGGATGCTGACAGCATTATCTCGGCTGATCTGGGCTATTCTCAGGCGTAGACCCGTATCACCAAATTTGGTTTTGTAACCCGGATATTGTGTGGCGACCGGGTATTTGTCTTCTTTTGGAAGCATCTCTAAGAGACGCTCTGCTCCGTAGAAACGGGGCTCATGATGGGGATGTTCATTTAAGTTCTTCAGCACTGTGTAGTTACCTACCCAATGGGGCACCTTGACTGGACAACGGGTCGAACCTCGCTTTTGACCCGGTTTAGCGAATGGAACTCCGCATTGGGGGCAGATTGCCTGACCATCTGATGAGGGCGTACAGGTTGTGGGCCTGTAACCAAGATATGGCTGGGCAGGTGGAGGGTTTGGCACCGCAGAAGGAACTGGGGCTCTGTGACGGATGGTTGGTGAGGGATCCGTTGAGACAGAGTAGATGCCCCATTCCATCAGGGCTTCTCTGACACGGTTCCGTTGGGGCGGATCCATAGGATCATAAGTATTGGGAGGGGGGTTGTTTTCATGGTTTTCCATCTGAAAGTAGAAAACACTAATGCCACAGATTAATGAATTCTAGTATGGAATTTTGCGTATGTGTTATGCAGTCTAGCCTGACGTACCCAGTCGAGGTCCATTAGACGCAATATTTCTGAAAGTTGGGGGTTTTGGAGCAGTTAGTGAATTTCTCAAAACTCTTATTTTAAAATCAGCTAAAAGAAATGGTTATTAGATACATGTCTCATGTACAATACATAAACAGACAAGACAAATATCTGTACATGACAATTTCAACTAAAACAAGAGTAATAACATGTGTCACAGCCTTAGACCATAGTTCAACGGCGTCTGGGCCTTTTCGAGGGCGGTCCATGGAATCGGGGGCGATCATGCAGGGATAGGGACATTAACGATGGGACAGAGGGTGACCGCTTCTTTGGAGAGGAATGAGGAACCTTCCTCTTGGGGGAATCAGGGACCTTTCTTTGGGACTCCTTGGGCTTTGAAGAGCCATAGGGCTTGGTGTCTGGATGGCGGGGCCGGTAGATGGGGGAATCCTTGTGGGGCCGTTTACTGAGGTAAACGGACAGGGGGACCCGCTTCAGGGAGGTGGCCGTCCAGGACTGAAGAAGCCTCTGGTTGGAACAGAGGGGAAGGGCATAGGTGTGCCCGGTGGGAATGGCCACGGGATCCTGGGGCCGGAAGTGGGTGCCGTCATCACGGAATGTGTAGCATCCCCACACCAGTCCGGCCCAGGCAGGATCTTTCTTCATTTGTTTCACGGGGTCAACTGAATCTCGTACATAGACCAATGTCGGCAAGGCCCGGATCATGGGCACCGACTCCATATAGGGCGGGATATCCTTGAACTCCTGATGGAGTCGCATGGCCTCATCCCTGTAGAGGTCGTTGGGACATTTGTGGATGGTAGTGTCAATCTCTGGCACCACCACAATTCTGGTGAGCAGCGGGGAACGGATGGCCAAGGCCACCCGCAGACAGCGGACGGGGGTAGCCTTCGTGATGGGAAACACCAGAGGCTCTGATGTTCCGGCGATTTCTCTGAGAAGGGCCAAGACCTGGGGATTTTGGAGGGCGCATCCTCCAATCACGGCCACTCGAGGGCGCACGGTGTAGATGCCTTCAGGGTCCTTCAGATAGACCCTGAAGAATTCCAGCAATTGGCCGAGCATGTTGGCGGCCTGATGGGAGGCACAGTGATCAGAAGCCTCCTGATCGAGGGTCTTCTTAGACACCTCCAATTCTCTGAGGCGGAGGTCCAAGAGTTCCTGATGGATACCCCAGAATCGATTTCTGGTGGCCTCCATGAGGCGACTGTCTCTGGTCGCCAACAGTTCTTCCTTGAATTGGGGGAGGGAAAATTTGGCAAAGAGGACTGCACCCATGATGAGGGTTTTGAACGGGTAATGGTAATTCGGGTTCATGAGGAGGCGGCTGAGCTGCACATCCGCGTTGGCCATCTGTTTGGCCTCCAGGGGTTCAACCTTCAGGATCTTGTAGGCGGTTGAGAAGGATCCTGTGAGGAAGGCGAGGATCGCCTGGTAGAGGTTTTCGGCCGTGAAAGCGGCCTTGTTCCAGTGGCGAATCACAATGGGGTCGCCCTTGGCATCGCGACCTTCCACTTTCGCGAAGTTGGACAATTTCTTATGTTCAGTGGCATTACTCCTGAAGTAGATGTAATGCCCAGGGCTATCAGGATGGTAGGGGAGCTGGAATAGGGACAACCTTCTCAATTGTTCAAGGGAATTCTGGTGGATCACAGCGGCGTTGATGTTGTTCATCTAGAATGCAAGAAGAACACATAGGAACAATTGTCGAACCATAACAATCATTCCTCAGCTTGCGACATCGGGCGCATTAAGAAATACCTATTTCTTAACGGATAATTAAGCTATGAAGTGCCACAGACTTTAGCTTATTAAGAAATACCAATTTCTTAGTTTGATTTAGTAATTAACACAGGGACCGTTTACATGTTTTAGCTATAAACCCAGGAATCGTGTACGTGTAGTTACAGAATAAATATACATTTATAGCAACTAATATCACAAATTAACATTACAAAACAACTAATTAGACATACTAGATAATAAGATTAAGAATTCACATACTAGATAATAAGATCAGAACGAAGGTACAGCAATTACATAATTAACACTTGTGTGAGACGGGAAGGAAGGGCATGGCTTACTATTGGCAACTCTGGTTTACACTTCTCGACTAGACTACTCACAAATTCATGCACATAAAACAATTATTTATATTCCCATAACACAGTTAACATTCTAAAACTTCATGAAATTTTCTAAACCAAACTTTATACAAAATGACCAAACCTTTAACCATTAATTCGTATTTTTATATTAATTTTCTTAGTTATATTTCTTTTTATATGATTTTCTTGTTATTACATGGAGAATGATAATTGGAAGTTTATACTAACAATTTTGGTTTAATTTTGGTATTTAGTAATTAATTTGAAGTTATAAGATTTAAATTTTGCAATTGAGGCTTGTTTAGATGAACTATTTAAGATAGGTATTTTCTCATAGTGTACGCTAATTAAACTGATTGACTCTTCCAAATATCATTCTTGGGGAGAGAGCTTGCATTGAGTTCTCCCTCCCCAATTTAAACATATCTACAGTTGTTTGTACTAGTATTCAGGGGAAGCAGGTTCTTCTGGTTCCTGCGGCCAAGGGGCACCGGACCGATAGCGGGTTCGTTCTCGAGCCTGTGGGGTTGGTCGGGAGTTGGCTGACCGTGCATCTGGATAATACTGTGTTGTTGATGAATCCCTGGGGGGATTGGATGGACGTCTAGGATCTTCACGTGGAATTGAATAATCTATGGGCATATGAGCATCTTCCTCATTAAGGTATCCTCCTCCGAATCCGGGGGGTACATTTATTCCACATTCAGTAGCTCGACGCCTGTGACCTCTTTGTTCTGCAGTTGGGGTTGTTCGTGGGACACGGGGTTGATCAGCCGTGGGTTGAATAGGATGATTAGGATGTGATGCTTGTTGACTTTCTCTGGGCAGGTATCGTTCTCCTATCAACGCAGAATGGTACAAGTCATGCAGACTTTTGGCTTTATCTGGGTACATTGCTGTTCGGTCACGAACTTCATTTCTTAGCCCAGCGATAAAGAGTAGGCTAAGGTAGGTATCGACAGATTTGGCAGTTATTTTTTCAGGATATACTTGTCCAGCATAAGCAAGCAACCGTTCGTAGAAACTATCCACTGACTCATTTTCCCTTTGTGAAATTGTGCTCAGCAGTTCTCTCCATGCACGAAAATCCGCGGGAGATTGAGTCGTCCTATCGACAAGTTTTGGTGTTGCAGTTGCGGCAGGTCCCGTCCGAGCCTCTGACGTGGAAGCTCTCAACCGGGTTGATGGGCCTGGTTTATCCTTATAGAGATCTTCTTCAACTGAAAGAGCCAATAGATACAACTCATCTAATCGACCAGTAGAGATGGGCATTTGAAGGCGTATTTCTCTTTGTAGTCCAATGATGAAGATTCTTCCTAAACTGATCATAGTTGATTCTGAGTTAATGTAATCACCATAGACATTATCAGCATAATCGCGAACTCTATGATAATACTGCTTTATAGTTTCTGATTCACCCTGCTTAACTGGGGGTGAAGAAGTTGTTGATGGGTGCGCTTTAGAGGGCAGCGGGGAGCGTGCTCTCGCTCCTTGAGAAGCGTCTGTCTTGACATCCGAAGCATGATGTGGTTGGGCAGGAGGGGCCAGGATCTTCCTTCTGAGGTCTCTTGAGATCATTTCAGATACTCGATGTGTTGTTGTTAAAGGGATTGAGTATGCTGCAGGAGGAGGGGTGAGGTGTATTTTCAACTGTTTTGTAGGCAGGCAAAATTCAAAGGAACCGCTGAATTTAGCCAGAACATCAATTCCCAATAACATTGCCTGGGGTAAGTGAGGGCTTACTAAAATCGCATGAGGGATAGGCGGGTGATTGGGACACCCTGGGAAGGAGATAGCTGTTTCGAGTTTCTTTGTGATATTCAATTGATGTCCGGTGGCTGAGGAACTCTGTCGTGGACGTTCTAGATCCTTCAGAGGGAAGTTGTACCTCTGAGCTATTTCTTCGGACATCACAGTAATACTGGCTCCTGTATCAAGAACAGCTTCAATTATAATTCCTTGAATGGAAATGTCAATACAGGGTATGGGGAGGATTGAGGGTGTACTTCTGGGTGTGTAGTCGACTTCATCCATTAGGCACCAAATCCTATCTCTCCTGCCGGTGGATGAATCTCTGGATCTATTACCTTGGTATGGCGGTGGGGTTACGGCTCGAGCTCCAGCTCTCCCAATTTCAGGACTTGCAGCACGCAATGGCGGACTTTCCCGTTCATATGATCCGGCTCGATATTGGTGAAGTTGGTGAAACGGCTCATCTCTTAGTTGTTCTTCTTCTGGTCCAGACAATAATGGTCTTCTAGGTCTGATAGGATTAGGATATCCAGATTCTGGGGAATAAGGAGGATAAGGTGGTAATGGTTCTAGAGGGATATCTTCAAATCTTAGCTGTCCTCTTCCAGGAGGATGAGCATAGGAACGGGGCCTGGCTCCTTTGGCCCTGCCTTCTGTGACAGCGTGTATTGGATGTAATGGTCCTCCAAGCAGAGGTGACCGGCTACGCAATTCGGATGGGCTTGAGCTGTCGGGGGGTGATGTTGGAGGTGAGGTTGGAGTTCTTTGAGTTCCTGTTCCCAATCTACTCAGTCTTTGTCCTAATCCGAAACATGATCCACGTATCCGTTGTAGAAGATTTTCCCTGAATTCGCTCATACACGGGGAAAACCAAATGGTAACAGTTACTCCCACAGCAATCAGGATGAGAATGATTATGAAACCAGTCCACACATTCATGTTGAGCGGGTGGATGACAAGCGGTGCTGTGCGGTGATGTTTCTCTAGCAATTTCTTCACAGCTTTGTTTTCATATTCAGCTCGTTCTAGATCGGTGAACTGTATAGGCACTATACCCAGATCGGGGGCTTCAAAGGGGACTCTATAAGTGATGAGGGGCGCCGAGTATTGTACCACCTCTATTGCGCTGGTTAGCACCAGATCACCAACTATAATATGATTGTAGGATCCATGTTCTATCCATATTACACCATTGCTGGGTACTGCAATTGTTTCTCCACGTGACACATGTTGCAGTTGCGGAGTTTGGGTCAACATGATTTCGGAATGGCTGGTTCTGAGTAACACACCTGCTGGTGTGGAAGCGAAATCTGTATCGGGAGTTAGAACCTTCACCATCATCTGTTGTCTGCAGTTTGCGGAATCAATAGGGGTGGCTGAAACGATGGCTTTGAGGCAGGCTGATTGGGGTGTTGAAATCAACGATTCCGGTCCACAAACCCATAATCCCGGTGATGATTGACACTCTTCAAGCTTAATTTCGGAAAATTCAGAGCTACGATGCGTAACTTCGTGTCTAACGAAGCGAGGAACTGGGGCCTTCATTTGGGCATGACTTGAGGGATCATTATATCCAACATTGCTGACTTCGTAGATGGGTGCCACATCCTCTCGTGTGGGAGTGGGTATTTCCATAATAAACCCAAATAGTAATTTCCTGATGTCCATCCGTACAGGGTAAATCTTCCCAAATCTATAAATCAAGCTAGGTTCGTCTCTCAAAATTGTCTGATTAAGTTGAGCGTGTCCATTCACTATGTCACGGATGATTTTGTAGTTGATAAGACTAGGAGAAATCCGTCCGTCCAATCCAGCAGTCATGACGCTATCAATACTATGCTTGAGGGAATGCTCGAAATTGGATACAATTAATGAATACTGCACCTGAGTACTCATGGTCAAGGCTTCGCATCGAGCAGAATTGATCAATCCAACTAATTCTTGTACGGAATAATGCATGAAAGAGTAAATTTGTTCATTTGCTTCCACTAACTTCTCCAAGGCTTCATTATGTGCAATTACTTGTTCATCCAGTTTCTGGGTGGCTTCGATAACAGCATTGACCTTATCTTTTACGGATCCCAAATTAACAGTATTGGATATAGCCATACCAAGTCCAACTATACCAATGATGGATCCGATGGCTCGCCTATTTCTCTGAAGAGGGAGTTTGGATTGGACATGTTGGAATCCGGTGTCTGCGTAAAGAGATTCGTTGTATTCTTGATATTTGGGCTGAGAGGTGTTACACAGGATAGGACTTTTGTCGCAAATGATCTTCATTACTGATGAGTAATATCTGGTGTTGAGTATTCCGCCATACATCTCATGATATTCTTCCGTTACGTTTCTAATCAGTCTAGTTAGATGTGGTTCATGAGGGCAGTCTGTAAGTAGTTCGTTCGCTCGATTCCGGGGAGTATCGCATTTCTTACACTGATCCCGAAGGCCTTCTGGAACTGCAGAGGGCTCTCCTCCACAGAGTGAACAGAGGAATGCCCAAGCTTGCATCTTCTTAAGTTGTGGGGGCTTGGGCACCTTCATGTGAATCAGGATTGGAACATATTCTGTTTTAGTATATGTTGCCATTAACCCTTTAGGAGATAGGGCTAATCCCCATTTGGTGGATACCATGGTGTTCATCGCCTTTGCCTTTTGAGTGAGGTAATCTTCATTTTCCTGTGCTTGGATGCAGGGAACCAACATGGCTATCATCAGGCCAAAGACAATCCACATTATCAGGATGGGAAAAGGCAATGAAGTTGAACTTTTCACTTTATTGGGTGGTTTAGGGATAGGAGATTCGTTATGTTCATTCTCGGGGGGAGATAGATCCATCTTTTCCTTTCGGGATAGTCGTACGGTCGTAGGAACAGAGCTAGATCTAAGACTATTCTTGCGGTTTGGCGTGGGAGTTCTTCTTTTGGGCACTATCGGGGGATCGGTTGTTCTCCTGACAGGATGTAAGGCTTCCATTCGGGCTCGAGCGAGCAAGAATTGTTGGTATGATTCCCAACATCGTTCCCTTTCTCTCTTCATCTGCCATATGCGACGTTCTTCCTTTTGGGCGCGCTTTCTCTCTTTGCTCCGAACATCTTTCAGAAGTCTACGGAGAAACTTGATATCTTGGGGACAGAGATCAGATTCAGGAATATGAATTTCTCCAATTGCCTTCTTTATCTTCTTAATGACTTTCTTCCTTTTCTTCTTACTCTTCCTATTCTTTCTAGTCTTTATGACGGTGGGCTCGACAGCATTTAGGTTTACTCGGACTTCTCGAGTACGGAGCTTCTTTGTAGCAACATCCAATTCCTCATCTGTATCTTCTGACATTTCTGAACTGGAGGTATCTATTGGACTATCCATAAGATCGTTCTGGATCAACTTTCCTTGAAATAGGACAAACGCCTTATTCTGGAGTGTGGGGTCAATGTTCTCTTTGTTGTCGTCTTTTAGGCCCAATGTCAAGGGAATAGGGGGATTCAATAAGTTTTCGACCCATAGGTCGAGTCTTCCAGCATGGGGAGATTCTTCGGGGGCTTCCAATAGATCACTGTCAAGGCAGCAGTAGAATTCCTCGTCCGAAACTGATCTTTCCAGTCTTTTCAATATCCGTCTGCTGACTTCATAAATGGCATCCTGATCAATGGGCTTAAACTTACTTTTCTCTGGATTTTTGATGAGATCTGTGATTTGATATTCCAACTGAGGGGGAGATGAGGCTCCACCTTGAACCATGAAGATGCTAGGGTCTAGGACTCGTAGGATTTCTTCTTCGGTGAGCATTTCTCCAAATCTGTCCAGGACTCTTCGAGCAAATTTCACAACTGGGCCCATCTCGACAGGGGTGGGTTCCGGCTGATATTCTTGTTTTGATTGAGAGATAACAGTGTTCTGAATCTGTGGCTTCCGGTCTGGTATGACAGGATTCTGAATCTGTGGCTTCCAGTCTGATTCCTTCTGAGTCCGGTCGTCTTGCCTTGTTTGTTCCATCAATTCCTTTTCGGGAACCAAGGGAGCATGTAGCAAGTCCATCGCCATGCTGCCATGCGCAAGTACCTTTCGTGCACTTTGCATCACTGTAGGCATATCGATATCAGAGTTTGGCTTCGGACCCATAGGGGTTGGATTGGGATAAAGGGAGATGATTCCATTCTCCTGATGATTGAGAACAGGTCCAATTTGTGGGGTGGGGGACAGCCCAAGCTGTATTCTGAACTCTCGCACTGCTTCTCCCAGACCAATGGCCAAAACATCTGAGGGAGGGACTGATTGAAACCTGGGGGCAGGGTAGGTTTGAGCAAAATCATGACATCGAGGGCTTCTTCGCAATCCTCGTCCGCGTCCCAATGACCGTCCTCGTGATTGATTCCTTGACCGTTCTGGATCATAAGGTCCGGGGAATCTTCTCGTTGGTAATTGAGTCGCTTGAATTGGCTCATTGATTGATTGCTCCGGAGAATTTTCCTTTTCTGTGTTTCCCTCAGCGGGGGAGGAGGTGGAGGATGAATCCTGTGAAAACCTCTGTTTCACATGAGAAGGATAACCATATTCTATGGTCTGAGGTTCTTCCAATCGGTGTGTGCGAGGATAGGTGACGGACATTGGCTTTTGATACATAGGCAGGGAGTAAAGTTCACGGTCTAGTCGTTCAGTCTCAGGATCCACTGAGTCCTTCTCCGCATTCAAAGTGTAAGTGGATTTCTCCTTTGGTTGTTCAATCTTCACATAAGGAGGGATAGAGAAGTATTGGCCTCCCAGATCCTTGATTTCTTGTTCCAGCTGTAGAATCTGAGTAGGCAAACTAGGGTTCTCAGGCGGGAAATAGGCAGTTTTCCTTTCTGGTTCAGCTCCAATGACTTGGACCATGGAAGGAGCGTTCCTCTGTTGACCCACGTCAGCAAATCTGGATCCATATGGTGCGTGAACAGCTTCGGCGGCGTCTCGTCCATCGTTTCTGTTCCACTGAGGTCTGGGCTGCGGATATTGCTGTTGTTGTCCTGGCGGTCCGTTTCGAGGTGGGTATCTGTCATTATAGTTCCGATTCATTCCATTTCCATTTCTTGGGTACCTGGACTGTCCATTGTTGGGTCGGAAATTATTGGAATTTCCGTTAGTGTTGTTGTTGTAGTTATTGCGCGGAGGACCTGGATAATCTGTTCTGGGTCGGTAGGCTCCACCTCCGGGCGATCTGCATTCACGCTTTGAGTGTCCGGCTCTTCCACAGTTGAAACATCTGAAATCGTTGGGAAAAGGAATCTTGTCGTTTCCTCTTCTAGGAGGAGAGGCAGATTTTGGCTGTTCAGGGGAGGAAATCTTGATTTCTTTTATTTCATTGGCAAGGACAGCTGTGCTCTGGACCAGGGAGCTGATGGTATTTAGAAGGGCGGGACCTGTGAGGTTTGCGCTTGAGACGGCCGCTTCCGGATCCACTTCCAAAAATGCAGGCGTTCCTTCTCCAGGGTAGACACCTTCTGCTTCTCGTGCCTTCTTAAAGGCCTGGGAATAATCCGCAGTGTCCATTGGAACATGCGGCTTGAACTCATTCCGCAATCCGATGAGAAAGGTCTTTAACTTGATGTCCTCCAGCATATCCGGATCTCCTCTGTCTTCCCATGCGATTCGGGCGTATTTCTGCAAACGAAGAGAATAATCCGCGACAGACTCATGTGGAGCCTGCCTAATGCTGAACAGCTTAGCTGTGGCATGCATATCGGTCATTGGAGGAATCATGACTTCTCTGAGGGCTCGGACAGAGGCTTCCCAGTCGTTCTGTTGCATGGCGCCTCTGGGCATGCACTTGAAAATCTCCGCAGCTCTGCCTCTGAGAGTTGATGAGATGTTCATGACTTTCTGGTAATCATCTAGATTGAGTCGTTGGCTGAATCTCTCGTAGTTGACAAGATGATCATCAAAGTTTTCATGATCTTTTCCGGAATAGGTAGGCATATCTCGGTAGGAGGCGGCTATGGCCTGGTTCTGAATACTATCACGGAGTTGGCCTAGTAGATCTTCAATGTTCCCATTTGGCATCATAGGCACTTGAGGGAATACCAATTGTGGCATCTGCGGATTGAAGGGAGGGGGTGCTCCTGGTGGACCAGGTGGTCCATGTTGTAGGCCCATGTTTGGGGGTCCATTTCCATCTTCATCGGCAGGATTGAATTGATCCATGTTTTCTTCTGGGATTGATCTGTAGGGTTTTAGTTGATTCCTCGATAGGGTTAACGTTGATCCTCTCTTGATCTTAATGATGAGATCGTTGGGTCGTGATGTTTCCTCACTGGCAGGTTTCTTCAACAGGATTGTCTTCACAGGATAGGGTTTTCCAACAGGATTGTTCTCGCAGGATTGTCCTCACTGGGGGCTCCAAAAACTGTAGTTTACCGTGTAATGAACTGAGTGAGGTTAGAATAGAAAACTTGACCAATTTGATTTGATTTCGAAAGTGGGGTCGCTTAGGTTAAAAGTTCAATCACACGGAAGGTTAGCGCGTTTGCCTAAGGAGACAAACTTATGTACCAGATTCCCGAAAGGTGATTTGCCAAAATCGGGGATCTCTACAGCTAACCTGTTAGGGGTACTACTGTGAGTTCGTTTAGTTGGGAAGGGGTTAGGCTCTATCCAATCGCACCTGGAGTATGGATAGGAATGTTCTGACGCAACAGGTCAAAACTCTAAGATCAGACTGTTAGTCTTTAACTCTCAATTCAGATCCAACTTACTAGGATCTGAGCAATTTACCCTTTAGTATTTCCTGGGAGATCTCACCTGGATCTCTTTTCAGCAGCTGAAATGTAGACTACGATTTGCACGCAACAAGATTAATTTATTATCTAAACGTGATATGGTTACAATTAAAGGGACAGAACGGTTTCAAGGCAATTATTAACAACAATTAGAATTACAATATTCACAAGATTACAGATTACTCAATTTACCAGAGTTGCCAGCCCTTGGTTGGGAAAGGGTTATTTTAAGGGACTGGAGATTTCCAAGATATTAGATTAACTAAGTTAGTGACTGACCGGTTAATTATTAACTTGAGACTAATTTATTAGTCCTCTTCTTCAGGTATTATGACTGGGCACGTTAGGTGTGTTGCGTGTCGTGTGTTTAAACTTAAACGTACTCTCTATTAGTCTTTTACAGAGAAACTACAACACAGGTTCAATATAACAGATAATTAACTAAAATTTAACAGAGTGTCGGTTCATATTACAATTCCGGTCTATGGAGTTGGGTGATCTCGTCAGGTTACACCTGCAACCTCACGAGTGGTTTCGGAAGTTTGGATTGAAGAACAATATAGGGGTCGGTCTAGGCGGGGTGGTACCGGGAGATGGCTACAAGTATAATTATAAATTAAATTAAACAGTTAATTTAATATGTTCTACTAGCTGTCTTCGTCTGATCAATGTCTTCTTCTAATATAGTTTTACAGTTGGCCTAAGCCAGAGACAGACAGGGATGATGAGCTTTCCAAAAAAGGTGATAGACACGTGACAGGTAAAAGACTGCATTTTCAGATACTTTTTTGAATAGTCGTAAGAATGAAAATTCAATCAAAGATTAGGTTCTGTTAGGTTTTAGGTTCACCCGAAATGATTAGGTTCGTATCGGACTGTCTCTGCCTTAGACTTCTTAGACTGCTAATCCTTCTCCAATGTACCTTCAATTGTACTGAATCAATCAACAGGATCAGAATCTGAATCAAGCAAATCAATATCAATCACTACTGGCTAATCTCTACTGGATAACTGGACTACTGATAACTGATTCTACAATCACTGGCTCATCAATTCGCTCAAAGCTCCACTGGACCAGAATGCTGAGGATTCAAATCTGGCAGGAATGACCTTTGACGAACCTGAATCAAATGGGTTAAAACCCATTAGTTCAGAATATAAGTGCGGGAATCAAACCCAGCAACTATTACTCACTTATATGGCTTTCAGAGACAAAATTAAAACTTTCGTTAATTCTGAATAAGATTTTTCGTTGAAAACCAGAATTAACGCACTTTAACCACTTTTGTGGAACAAAATGTGACTAATTATGCGTTAGTAGCTTGAAATAGATAGAATTTTGCCGAATATGAGTTTTTGGGCGATTTCCTGCATTGGGATGCCGGAAATCGCCGATTCAACGTGTATTCTTTGCAATCATATTCGGTCTGCGCATACTTAGGTTTTAGGCATAAGATTCACGACAGGAAAGCACCTGTTTCCTGTATAGCAAGTGTACAAGAATGGAAACGTATATTTGTAAAGATTATTCCTTTTAAGCTTATTAGAAAATGGTTTTATCTCAATCCTTAATTCTTACGTAATTATACAACATTAATGTTCTAACTAGCTATTATTTATGTGATTTTAGGTTTATTTGACGCTTACGTAAAGGTATTCGCCATGTATGTCATTAAATCCCATAATTACTCGCTTGCATTGATTAACGAGTATAACTTGATGTTTACCGTCAGATTTGGCTAGTATTTTCGACGTAAAACGTTTACCTTTTGCAGTTACTAGTTGGCATAAAAAGTCTAAACTGTACAGATAATATACTTTACAAAAATGTGAACTACAACCAAATTAGTTGACCCATTAGCGAGAACCAGTGAGGGCAAGAATAATAATTTTAACATAATTCTTGCAATTGGATTAGAATTAACTTTTGCCTTTTGTACTAAAAGCTGACAAAGCGCATGGGTTATTTTGTGATGCACTGCGAGGATTGCCAGCTCGGGATGGATCTACTGGCACAGATCTAGCTAATTAACACATATAATTAATACAAAACAATGGACAGACTTAGCTAATTTATGTTACAGATTTTGGGACAAAATTCGGCTCTAAACAGGTAAAACAGACCAGCACGAAGTCCTTTATTTGCGATTCGTCCACTCCCTTCTTGCGGGCATACCTACGTGGACGAATCGAGGACCACCTGGTAATATCAGCTTATCCTGGGGGTCCCCGTGACCCTGGACCATATTAGCTACCTAATTTGCATATTACCCTAATACTGAAGTAGGTACTCATTCACACTGTTTGTCACACTCATATCCCTCAGATCAGCGAGCATTCAACAACAAACACACACTTATACACATTCACACCATTTTCCTGCCTAATACAGGAGTTTTAGGACAATTTCGCAGGTATTGGCCTCATGCACCAGATGAGAACCAGTGAACTATCATATGTTGAGATAATCCGTTTTGACTGATATTTTTAGACTGTTTGAAATGCTATCTTTAATTAATGTGGAGTTTGATGTGATTTGCAATTTAATAATTGTTGGCAGAGTTTACTACGATTTGTTAAACTCTAGGCTTCCCGGATTATCCCAATATTAATAACTACATTATTAATACTCATTCATTCCATTGACATTCATACTGATTTGACAATCCTCACAACCCCTATCGTACAAGGGGAGTTTCCGTGAGTTGCCATCACAATTATACGAAAACATTCATTCTACATACATACAAATCAGAGCATTCTACAATCATTCAACCAAACATTCTTGAAACTTGGTTAATTTCGGAACCTCACGCTCCATGAGGGGTTTACCCGAATAACCACCTTAGGTACTTTTTGGGGACACATTCACACATTAAGTTTGCAACACATTCACGCTTCAATTATACAAAACATTTATACTTCAGGCTTGCAAAACATTCACACCTCAGACTTACAAAACATTCATACTTCAGTCATACAAGACGTTCACACTTCAATTATACAAAACAATCACATTAATAAGCATCTAGCTACTTAGACTAACTAATAAACTATATTAAACTTAGGCTCATTTGTGTGAAGAAGTTTGTTAACTTTGAACTTTGTTGTGCGCGAGTTTTACAGCTTTTGCAATTCCTCAGAATTGCCCATAAAAGAAATTTTGTGAAAACTTAAACTTCGCAAGTTTCAGAAAAGATTTTAACTTGAATTTTGACGAAAGCCAGTGAGTAATAATTGCTAAGCAATTATTACTAACAACAAAGAACAGTTAATTGAACTAAATACACGATTAATTAAGACTACGAAGAATGAGGAAGCCGGCCATTCCTCTTAAACGACTATTTCAAAATTAGTTAAATTAAACATAGAACGACTCAGGTTTTAAGAATTGGTTTTAAAATACCCTATAATTTTTAAGACCTAATAATTTTAGTGCCGACCTAACGCTGAAATAAAGACATAATACTGACAGTATAATTTTTTGAGCAATACGGCGTTTTTGAGGACATGGCCGGCAACTCCTAGTTGCCGGCTGTGGGGAATTATTTTCTCTAACTAGCTTATTAATTTCAGAGCCGTAATTAAGGGGCTCTCTAGCTCAGAATTAGGGGTTTTGGGGTCCCACTCATAATCCCGTGAAAACTACCAAAAATAACCCCAAAAGTGACAAATGAAAGAATAATTTGGCCATAAGGGCCTACTAATTTTTAGGCCAAAAGGCCGTGGCTTGGTAGAAAGGAATTAAAACAAGAAACTTAAAATAAGAGAAAAGTGGGCACGCCTCAAGACCTCCATCGCACAGGAGGGGTTTACATGAGCTGCCCCTTGATTTTTGAATTAATTAAATAATAAATAAAAGGTAAAAATAAAACTGGCCCGGAGGCCCAACATGCTATGGAAATAAAAGAATGGCCTTAGGCCCAAGAAATACTGTAAAAGTCGGGGCTCAGTGGCCCAAAAATTCCATAGAAACTGGCCATGAAGGCCCCAAAATATCATATAAAAAAGAAGGCCCAAAGGCCAAAGATTGCATAAAAAAAATAAGGCCAAAAGGCCAAAAAGAGTCCTAATATTTTTTTTTCTAGTTTGTAGATCCTGAGCCGGGCATAAGAGACCCATGTGGCTCCTCAGTTTGTAGTGTTCGTGTGTTGTCTCAGCCCTTTTCTGGCCAGTGTGGGCCAGAAAAGTCCTAGGTGCGTCCTAAGGGGAAGTGTGTGTTACTATATTCCCGTACCACACCAGTGGTCCGAGAAGTAACACACACGGGGATGGGGGACTAAAATTCAGGCCGCTCTCGGCCACTGCTAAACGAACACTGACTAACTTAAAATTTTGGGGACCGAGCTGACAGTTTTGCTGACAGCTCGGTGACAGGTCATTAGCGAACTGGGGGCGGAATTCTTCTTTTATTTTAGCTTAAAGCTTCTAGAAAGTTCTAGAACTTTCTAGAAGCTTGCTATCTTTTGCACAGGACCTGCAGCGGCTGGTTGAGCCAGCTGGGCCATTAAGGACCAAAATTAATGAGATTTGGAAATTATTGCCCCCCAACTGACCCTTTTTTGATGGATTTTCGATGCTGAAATTCTGCAAAACTTTGCAAAATTTTGGTTAACATATAAACATAACCAAAGGGGAAATACTGCGAATTTTAGCTTTTGTTTCTAACATTTACGCAATTTACGTAAGTGCTAAGGACTTAAAAAGAGAACCTTAATATTCTACAAGTTTAGCTAGACATAGCTAACCAATTTTCGTAATAATTTTAATTGTGGGGAATTAATTAAGCCCCCTCTGAACTTTACCTACGTGTTAAATTTGTGTCCTCTTTTCTTTTCTAGAGGCGAACTTTTGTTGTCCTCTTCTTGTTGGACTAGGCCCAACAAAAGTTCACCTGAGGACAAGCCTAGCGTACGTAGGAAAAGATGAAAGAAAGAAAGGACAGCAGCGCACCTGGCTGCCTTGTAGTCTGGGAGGTAGACAACCTCCCAGACAAAGAAAAGAGAAAGGAAAGGAGGAAAGAAAGTTAGTATAAAGGTTTTTTAGAAGTCCCCTTTTTGGACTTTCCTTTCAAGCAAAGTAAGATTAGGAAATAAAGGCTAATCTTACTAAAACATTTTTGCTTATAACTCACTCAATTTTGGGAGTTAAAACGTGGGGATTGCATTTTTGGAAAGGGGAGAAATTTCTCTTTCATATGAACCTAAGTTGCGTCACAGACCAAAAATTCATTTCTTACGTAATACTTAGCTAATTAACATAAATTAAGCCTAACTAACACTAGTCAACACGATTAATAACAAATTAAGACCTTAAAACATTGTAAAACACAAATTATTGCAAATAAACATACTTAGGTACTTATTATTTTTAATTTCTTACGTATAACCTAATTATGTGACTATTTAGTCAAACCATCTTCCAATATGTGTTATTAGACACTAAAAAAGGTTTTGAAACACTGCTGACAAGGATTAGCGTATTCTTTTCAGCTGGAAATGTTGAATTCCTTATCGTGGTAATTATAAGTTTCGCTTTTACGTTAACACTAGGATTTCTAGAGTTTTACTACTCTTCCGTTCTTATTAACTTCTAGCAATGGAAGGGGAAAGTGACCGCACCCGGGCCACTGAGGGAAAGGACACCTGTCCTTTCAGAAAGGGGAATTTTGGAATTGACCTTATTGTTATGATTTCTATTACTTCGTGTGTAGTAGTTCATTATTTAGACTGATTAATCCAAACTAAGCTTGTAAGTGCCCTTCTTTTGTGTTAATGTTGGAGTAACCTTAGGCTTTTCTTCTAGTATTAACTGAAAAATGCTTATTTGGGACTGGCAACTCTGATTTAAACAATTATACAATGACAATTAATTATGGCTTGGACACAATACTTAAACTAAAACCTAACATAGGCAAGATCTTTTAGACTCCGTTTTATGTAGGAACTTCTTTTGAAACGATGACCAATTAGAAACTAACTTTTTAACCACTTTTGAGCACAAGGTCTAAGTTATTCCATTACATATATCTCAACTATAAAAATTTTGTTTATACAGATAAAAAAGATTAATCTTTTAAACTTTTTCAAGTTTCTATTATTTATTTTTATGTAGAAACTTTGTAGGGATCAAGCCAAGGAAGTGGTGATTCTCAAGACCTGGGCGGGGCAAACCGAAGGAGCCGCCCAAGATGCCCTATGGCCGGGAATGGCTGCCGGCCCAACGCCAACCCTGCCTCCTCGGTCTGGTTGGTGGGGGCGGGCCGGGGCAAGGGGGGGCCCCGGGCCCATTGGCCGACCCAGCCCAGGCCCCCGGCGATCCCGCCCGAAATTCCAAAACACCACACGGCGGGGCCGGGGGGGGAGCACAACCGCAAGCCCACGAACACCGGCGCACCACACGCACACACGACACATACCGCGAGAAAGAGAGAGAAAAAAGGGACACGTGACCAAAAACGAGACATGGGGACACGAGGCGACGGAGGCAGCCCACCGCAGGCGGGGGAGGAGGGCAGCAGGACAAGACGCCGATAACCATGGCGAATAAACGCCCGCTGAACGCGACGTAGCCGTTGGCCGGGGAGGGCCAGGAGGAAAAACGGAGAAGAAGTCAATAATTTAGGCAGATTTAAACGATGAAAAGCATGAATGATTTGAAATATCTTCAAAATTTGAACATTAAACGGAAATCAATTTGTAAAAAATTCGAATGTCGGCAATGTTGGCTGCTTGAATACTGGGTTTGCCGGCCTATGTCAAGATAAAAGTCACTTTTTGATGCGTTCTGATCTACCACTTGATTTTCTTGAAGCTTTTATTTTCATGGGGGTTCTGGGGGTTCTTAATTTTTTGGTGAGATTTGATCTATAACTATGTTTAGTTTCATTTTTTGATGGGGGTTCTGGGGGTTCTTGGGGGTTCTTAACTTTTCGAAGAGATTTGATCCGTGACTACATATATTTAGTTTCAAATTTTTGATGGGGGTTCTTGGGGTTCTGGGGGTTCTGAATTTTTTTCAGAAGATTTGATCCTCTACTGCCTAGTTTTAGGTGTTTGCTGGAAGTTCTGAGGGTTCTGGAGTCCGGGTGTACCGAAAAGTGTGCGCGTTGTGTGGGCTTAAATTAATGACGAACGTGTTGTTCTTGTCGTCAGCTTTCGATTGATACCCATATTGTGGATATTGGATGTTTCATACAAAGACTTTTCAGTCTAAGTTTATGAGAAAAGCCAGGAGGACCCCCCCCCAGTACACCCCGGTTATATGCTACAAATTTGATGGCTGAGATACATATATACAAATTATAAACATATCATGTCTGCTGAAGTACCTGCTGAAGGAAAGGATCCGCAACGTAGTCACGTACAAATCAAAGTCCTGGATGCAAACACATGAAAAAAATTTGAGAACCTCCTTTTTTCTGATGGGGGTTCTGGGGGTTCTAACTTTTATCTTGACATGGGCCGGTTTGCCGAACATGCCGGCTAAGTTTAAGGTGATCTGTTTAATAGTTATGAAATGAAATTTCACCCTTCTTTTCCGCAACATTCAACACATTTTGTTGAGTATCTCTCCTCGAGTTCAGAGAATTTCTTCTCTCCATCTCCGGTTTTGGATTCCCAGTTTTTAGTCAATACATCTCAGATCATCTTAGAATCCAAAACTTAAGACAGTTCCAAATCATTTAGAGTGCTTCATTTATGCAGGGAGTGACCGGAAATCTGACTTGTACCATTTAAAATACTGATTCGTTTTTTAGAGAATTACACATTCGATCATTAGCAATATACCGTTAATCTAAAGAACTTGTTGAACACTTAACATTAAGTTTACGTTTAGCATGGAATATAAGAATTCTAGTAGGAAAAATGACTTAGGCATTTTCAAGTGTGTATTGTTATTTTGGTTTAATTTCCAATGATTAGAGAAAACATCCAACCATCACTGTATCACTCCTCATGTGTAGTTAATATTCAACTGGAACAATCTCTATCATAAGTTAGTCTTACTGTAGACTTGTAAAAGTGGACTAGGAAATTCACGCCTTTAGTTGACGAGAGTCGTAGTTTTCGCTCAAATTCTCAAAAGTGTCCTCGTTTACATTTTGAACGACATGCGTTGTGCCATTGGAAGATGCAGAAGTCATGATTTTACAAAATATACTTATTGTAATACCTTTTGAAGGCTGTTTATTGATACACAAAGAAAGGGTTTGCCTGAGTTTAATTCTTTTATAGAATTTATTCAACTATAAGTCCTTTAGGATCTTCATGCAGAAATTATGGTCACCGTTTGCGCGCTGTCAACATCTATAAAGACCTCTTTACCTTCTTTTCTTGCATCGCTCTTTTCATAGCTTAACACACTTTAAAAATATGGCTAACGAACTGTAAAACTGCAAAAGAAATTAAATTGTTCAGGGGCTACGGCTGCGACGTCGTTTTACTTAAAATAAAATTGTCAATTCTGATGGGACGAACACACAACTAAAAGTCCATCTCTTAAACAATTCGAAAACAAATCGATTAGCAACCAACCGCTAAATTTTCAAGGCAAGCAGATTTATATATTTATGTTCTGTGCTGTTCGTGTTGTTGGCCTCATGGACCTTTTAGTGCATTTTATTCCTTTCCTAAAACCATTAAAGTAACCAAAGTGAACGCACATCAGCTTTTGCGAAACTCAACCGACTCAGTTCAAATTAAGCTGTACTTTACTATAATTTTGAGGCGTCCTGCAACTGAATATGATGTTTTAATTGTAGCTGTCCTAAGATGTTGCAATATAACTGAAAAAGCACGAGAAATCACTGCACGCCTGAGTTTTACAGCAGCTTCGTTCGTGCTAGTTGCTGTCGTGATGGTGGTTCATCCGTATACCTACGTACATTTGTGTCTAAAATCAGGAAAACTTATCCGATTTAGCTCAAATTTGATATGGGTGCATTTTAATACATTTCTGATCGATATATATGTATAGGCTAGAAAACAGGCTACCATGGTACTTCCTTAATTTCGGTTCAAAGTTTTGTGATTTATTCAATTTTATCTAATTTTACAACGTATGACTGAACTGTGCCTGTGCAGTGCGCCTTAGATATATACCCTTGTTAACTGCCGCATTGTTTCGATTCGCCCACTAAGCTATCAAACTAAAGCAGAGACCTAGGGAGGTATGGTGCTACATTTTCATTTCGCTTCATTTACGGCATAGATTCAATATCATATCTCATATAGTTCTGAAATTGAACGATCCAAAGCACCTGTTTCAGTGAGGCCATTAAAGTTAGTCAGTATTAGGGACTGGTATGTAAAAGCTTCTTAGCTCTTGCCAATGTCTAAACATCAGTGGCACGGCCAATTAGCTTTTAACACCATTTGAAGGAAGACTACAAAATGGATATAACGCTTTTCCTTTACTTATCGGACCACCTAATACGAAACCTTTTAGCTAATTAACCATTTAATTATTTGTCATGCTCTATTTGATCATGCTGTGCGTAGGAATGCTGACTTCGCCGGAAATCCGGCACAACATCAACCAGTTGGAAATGAAAAATTCACACAATATTTGGCCTTGGTGATCATAATACCGGCTAAAATGTAGCTGCAGAATGTGCAAGTACCTACGGAAAATAAGAAAACGCATATAGAAAATAAGAAAAATCAGACTACAACTCCAAGATGAATATATACAGGGTTGCGATTTTTTCTGACCGTATATAAAATGAGTATAGAGTCGAATCTGGTACATGAAGTAAAACTTATGAGCCAGCAAAGCATAGTTTAAATTCAATTTAGCAAGCATCTGCGGATTGTTCAGCTAATCCTCTCTTTCTCTCGCAGCTTCAAAAACGCTCCCTTTTCAAAAACGTGTCACTATAGTTTGGGAACAAATTCAAACTTAAGCTAGGTTCGATTGTGCCTGGGTGGCTCAATCGGTAGTGCGTCGGCCTAGCAGCCAAAGGTTGTGGGATCGATCCCCGACTCAGGCCCGAATTTTTCGGTTCGGTTCGGAGGTGCTGTAGTGACATCCTTCTTTCTTTCGTTTATAATCTTGTATTATTCAGCTCTCTGCCTATCTCAAAGTTAACTACTGCGATATCTAATGCGTAATCCGCTATAGAATAGAATATCGATGTGTGTGTGTGCTCATCCATCATAACCCCAAAGTTTTGGTTAAATTTGCCAAATTTGCCGATTTCGTGGGTATTAAACGGGAACGTAGTCAGATTTTTAAATATTAATAATTGCTTCCGATGCGGTATTGATTGCTGTTTGAACTGTTTTTCCATTTTTCACAGGAAGACTGAGCCCAGTATTTAGGTAAGCGGCATTATCAGATTTATGGAATAAATGTGACGGGCAGGCAACACTTTCCGCACTGAATGCGGCACAGGGGATTATTTAGACATTAAGGCTTGAAAGGAGTGGTGTGAACTAGTGTGAGTGTGAAATACCTTTTCATGGGAGACAAAGAGATGGGAGTTCACGGCAGGGTCACTTGAAAAGAACGGCATTGGCGTTTGACAGTCTATTATCCTCCACACCATACTACAGTCATTAGACATTTCCTTTAATCACTCTATTATTATGATATTACGAACTGTCAAAAGGATTGTTCCTATAATTTCTAACGCCTCAATGTCTCATTCTGAGGGCCAGCATGATTTTACTCAAATTCAGATCCTCCTAAAAGGGTTAACAGTATTCCCCTACAATGTAGCGGCCACGCTTAAGGTGCTAAAATGCTCAGCTTCTACTAAGCAGAAAACGACAGGTGAAAGCAGGATATCCTTAAAATACTGAATAAGATAAAAGGGTCATCCAATATTAAATTAGATTCAATTTCTATTCTAGCCCCCCTCACCCTCGAAAATTCTTGCCATACCATAGATCAGTAGTTGAGATTTCTGAAGAGGGAAGACAATGCCTATCCAGCTGAGAAGTACCACTAGACTTTTTGGCACTTGGTAGACTATTGTTTGTCTGCCCAACCACCTTGGACTGTTCCTTTTAAATAATTATCCTTTACCAAAAGGCAACAGTTTGAAATTAGCTACGTAAGGCATTCATAACAAATCTATTCATTAACATAGACTGCTACATTTTTATAATGCCAAAGACAGGGTACAGTAAGGTATTGTTGACAGGGACAGGATGCGATAACACAAAAAACACTTATCACATGAGAACGGGACAGAAGTTGTCAGTTTTAGTCCTTACTAATAAACTTATTATCAAACTTAGCTTAAGTTAGCAATTTCAGTTACCTCGAGGTTTAGGATGTAGCAAACTTTGGATTTGGTAAAAAGCGTTCCGTGCTAGCTCCAATTGCTAAAGAAGGTTGGATCTCTTGCGTCCTTCCCCCAGCCCTACTTTTGACTTTTTGACCAACAACTTTAAAACTTTGTATGGGCAACTGAAGGCTAACGAATTCAAAAATTTGTTAAAAATTTTGAATTCGTTAGCTGAGAATTTTTTAGAATTTTGCTGAGAAACTTGCATTATAATATGTAAGGATTTTCCGGGGCGCTGAACATAAATCTGAAACTTGTTTTTTATTCAGAGTTTCGTTTGCTCAGAATAAACTTACATCTTAAGCTTCCAACTTTATCTTATATTAAGCGACCGAAAAGCAGAATCAAAAAGCGGATTTTAGATTTATGGACAGCGCCCCAGAAAACCTTACACAAGTTTTCAATACAGTTTGAGAACTAAAAATCTTTTGATCTCCTTGATCCCACTTATCAACCTCAAATTTAAAATTTTTGAATTTTTGAATCCATAAGCCTCCAATAACCCAGGCAAAATCTTAAAGTTATTGGTCGAAAAAATCTAGGGCTTGGTGGAAAGGCGCAACAGATCAGGATCCACCCCGACTCCACAGAAGCTGACCTCAATGCATCACTCACACCAATTTATGTCCCTTCCCCTCCCAGAATTTTTACGGTCTCCTTGGAATAACTCTGGGCAAAACTGAAAAATCCTATTTTCTGGTGGTCATTGCCCATTCAAAGTGTCGGCAAAAGCGTCGATGTCTGGTAGGTAACAGCAGCCTGCGATTCACACAATCGCAGTGGACACAGTGAACAAATATCGAAAAATTTAAAATCTCAATTGAAACGCTCAAAGTTGTCTATTCGCAAGAAGAACAAGAATCCGAGGCGTAGCATTTTGTTATTGACTTTGCTAGAAAGGTTTAAATACGATTTTTAAGGCCGCTGAACTAGGATTCGAATCTGTTTTTGATAGGTTTGGAGAAAGTTTTACCTTTCAGCTTTAAAGCTTAGCCCGACAAACCAAAAACTGGAGAAAAGTGAAGAATCTTCCCGTAACGTCTGTGAAACCAAAATTTTACCATCAGGGCAAAATCACAAACAAACAAACATTTTCCGTCATTTGCATTTTACCAGATCTACTTTTACAGAATCAAAATGTTTCGAGCATAGTCATGGTTGTGTTTTCAGCATTTAAAATGCATAGACTGGACTGGAAGCGAAGCAACTTAGAGCAGCTTGCCTGATCTCACAAATCCGTACAATCTGCAAAGAATCTAATTTTCATTTTCTATTTTCTACGATCTGATTTGCAAATCAAACGTTTGACACCGAGTATATTTACTAGAAAGTAGAAATTAGCCTTTATTGAGATTAAGGCGTTAGTTTAAGAATAAGATTACCGATATATTTATAGCAACAAGCATAAAACAACTATTCTCACATTTTTGACAGGTTACAGAAATAACAACACTTAGTGCTTTCATTATTCTCTAAGTTGTCTGTCATATTCAGTTGCTCACAAGGAGCTCAGTTTCTGCCTCTAATTGAAAAATGTCTACAGTAATCCCCACTCTCTCTGTGTATCTATTTTGTCCTTTCTGATTGGCTGTCGAGAGCAACAGTTTCTGATTGGCTAATTAAGAGAGGCTCGCTTTAACGCCACTTAGCAACGCATTTTCGGGTTGTCATATCCAGCTGAGCAGTAAATGTGTCTCCAAAATGTCTCACCGACTACTTATTCTCCCATTTGTCCGACTGCTAATGAATTGACTGCTACTTCTCTCATTCTTCGAGTCTTCACTCTCATGGCGAACGGATTATCCTTTTCCATTTCCCGAATTATGGAGGAAAAGGAGGAGAGTCCCTCCTCTCAGTCCAAGACTCCTCAGAGTCCCTCCATCGCTTCCATCCCATCCGGACTTCCAACCGCCGACGCTTCCAACACCCCAGTTCGTCTTATCCCTCCCGGTCTTCCAGGGGAGTCCAATTCCGGCTATTGGACTAATCTTATGATCCAACAATGGATAACCCGGTATCCGAGCCTGGGTCCAACTCAGCCCGTCATAGAACGTCCTTCCCTGTCCAATTATCAGCAGCCGCTGAATTGGATCAGAACTTTTCTGAACAGTCCCATCCCCATGGATTTAACCCGACCCGCGATGGCGCCGATGGGACAACCGGTTCCTGTCTGGCTTAATCCGGTTCGCTCCTCCGCCCTCAAATCGCCCAGTCAGTCGGATCTAGTCATGAAAAGTCCGATGGAAAAGTCGGCGCCCAGTCCAGCCCAGTCTTCCACAAAGTCGGATTCAAACACCACAAAACCTAAAACGTTTGTGTGTCCAGATTGCGGTAAAGTCTTCACCGCTCACTATAATCTCACTCGACACATGCCAGTCCACACTGGCGCCAGACCGTTCATTTGTAAGGTAAGACAGTGTGAAGTAAGAATGGAATTGTGAAATTTAAATAGTTTGAGTTATATATTCAGTTACAATAGAAGCATCGGTGTATAAGTATAATACATAATGATCATAGACCTGCGCTTAACATGGTAACTTAATTCCGCGGATATAGGATTTTAATCTAATGTTTAAAACAATTTCGGGGTCTAACCAAGATTTTCCTAGTTGATCCATAGTTATGCAGCTGTAAATAATCTGTTGCGGACCTGGGTTTGGATTTGTAAATGTAAACTACATACTTTCAAGGATTTGTAGTTTTCATGGAGATTTCAACTGTATAACTATACAGTTTCCAGTAAAATTTTAATTGAGATTCGGATGCATTCAAGATTTAAGCCTTTCATGCCTCCTAACTGTGCATATAGATTTTTACCAAGCTTCGGAAACATACCAGGGCGCCAGCCAGCCTTTTCAAAGTGATCCCGATTATTTCTTAGAAACCGACTGCACTAAGTAGGTTTCAGTATGTGACGGAATACAGAATTCAAGCACCCCCTCATGCAAACATTGATTTCTTGAGAGAGAGCATGATTTCAGATCGAATCATTAGGAATAATTTCCTTCTCCGAAAGGAACGTTAGTAACGACTTATTGTAAGAGGTCTGTAAAATTTTATATCATTATTTTTACACGGCTTGATTAATCCACATCGTCCTGTACAATAATCAGTAGTAGCAAAAAAGTATAAAATAAATATAAAAACATATCAAGATTAAATTTTGAATTATTTCGTTCAGTTCTCTGCAAATTGCGAGCCAAAATCAATGCAATTTGAATAAACAAAAAGTAGGGTGCTGCACATAGCGAAAGAAAGGGATCAAGTAAACAATTTCCCCCAAATTCCCAAGTAAACTATCTCCCCCCAACACTTTATCTCACTTAAAACCTGACCCAATTGGTTAAAACTTTGTGTGGGTGCATTCCAACACATGTCTGATTGATTGGTAACAAAATTTTAAAATTTTAAAAATTTTAAATTTTTAAGTTTTTAAGGGGAACCAAGGGGAACCAAAAAATTGTTTGTCTCCGCTTTTGCTGAAAAGTTGTATATAGGTGTTTTCTGTGTCGTAGAGCACGAATATGAAGTCCGTTTTTCGATTCAGCTTTTCGTTAGTTTAGTATAAGCTTACATCTTAAGCTTACTGCTTTAGCTTACACTGAACTAACGAAAGGCTGAATCGAAAAATGGACTTCAGGTTCGTGTTCTGCGACCCTGGGAACCCGTATGTACAACTTTTCAGCAAAATCGGAGACAAAAATGTTTTTGGTTCCCCTTGGTCCCCCCCTTAAAAAGTTAAAAATGTAAAATTTTTAAAATTTTAAAATTTCATTACCAATCAAGCAAATGTATGTTGGAACGCACAGACACAAAATGAGTTAAATTGGTCAAGTTTTGAGAGTTGCATCAAGTAAACTATCTCCCTCCCCCAATTGAGGCTTGGGGGAGATTGTTTATTTGATCCAAAGAAAGTTTCCTAAAATCAATTTCGAGTGATTATAGTTTGATTATTTTATTTAGGACTTAAATGCTACAAATAAAAACATTTTCAAACAGTTTCAAACCGATTGAACATAACCAGAATCTTAGTTTTCTGATTTTATGGAGAAACAGGACCACTGACACTCCTGGCCCTGTTCCACCAACTTTTAATCAGTAATCAGTAATCAGTAATCAGCAAGCAGTAATCCGTAATCAGTAAGTTATTTTCGTTGCACAAGACTACGATTACTGATTGCTGATAACTGATTACTGAATACTTGAGAATTACACATCTTCATATACATTTACTGATTACTGATTAGATGATAAATGCACATCCATTCCATATTTCCAGAAACTCAACAGAAAGGACTTACAGCTTTACTACTCCATTTTATAAATTTATAGTTTATTTATATTTTGGTAGCTTATCCATTTTTATTGACTGTGCTAACAGCGCTTATCGGCTTACCAAGACTAAACTACGGCAACATAATTATAGAAGAAGTAGGAATATATTTGTTATAAGTCGGAGAAATTCAATTAATAGCAAAGTACTTATTAATGGAAAGGTTCACGAACTATATCCTTAATAACTGAAAAATTAGACTGATTGTGCAATAATCATGGTAAAGGAGACTGAGTAAATTTAAACGATAATAATCAATAATCAGTAATCAGTAAAGATTTTGGTGCAACAACTTACTGATTATTCACTGATTTTTCACTGATTATTTACTGATTACTGATTACTGATTACTGGTGATGGTTGGTGCAACAAGGCCGGGCCTTGCATAAAAGGTATTACTAATAAATTATTAGTGATTAGTTGATTAGTGCAGCAGTGCATGAGCAAAGCTATTAACTGAACCAACAAATTTTGGTGTTTTCGGTATTATTTTGTAGATAATGAAGTGATTAATTCAAAAATGGCCGAAACTTTCTATCGTTTTTTCCAATTCAATAGTTTTGATCACAAACATCAAAGAAAACGCGACTTTTGGAGGTTATTCCTTTGGCTTAGTCCAAATTTTAATTTTACACCAATTTAGAATATATAGTTCGTTAGAGCATCTAAAAAGCTACAAAACGACATATAGAATATATTAACGACATATAGTTCATATAACAATCGTTCGTTCGTAAGTTCATAGAATATCGCGCAGGCTCCTCCACAACTTTAGCTATTTGCAATCAAACTACTACACTAATCAACTAATCACTAATAATTTATTAGTAATACCTTTTATGCAGCGGGCCCCACTGGCGTCTTGAAACATTTGACAGCATCTGTAAGTTAAAATAGAAGCAATTCCAAACGATAGATGTATGAGACGAATTTATCCTTGTACTGAGAGCTTTCAATTGATGTAACATATGAAAATTTAAAAACGATGGCAAATCACTATTGCATCAGCATTTAACGTAACAATTTGACAATTTTCCACTGTATGCGTTAAATTAACGTCTTGAAAAAATTTTAGGGGTTGAATTAAAATCTAAACCAAAATTCTACTTTCACAGATTTTTAGCTGTTCATCGGTAATTTTGTCGCAAGAATAAAATCACCCCTTTTCTCATTTCGTATATTTAACACATGAAGACCTCAACTTATTGTTTGACTTCAGACTTTAATTTCAACAACTCGTTAAAATATCAAACAACGTATGTGAAAATGAGCGTAATCAAAACTAAAAATCGGCCAGAAATGGACCCCCTCTAAACTAATCATAACTTGTGTGACATTGAGCAGCTAAAAGCTTCGTTTCACGAAAGAACTACATATTGCTTAATGTTCTTGCTTCGTTTGCATGATATTTTGCTTTTTTCAGATATGTAATAAAGGATTTCGTCAAGCCAGTACTCTGTGCCGTCACAAGATAATTCATACTTCTGAAAAACCTCATAAATGCCAAAGCTGTGGCAAAGCGTTCAACAGAAGTTCTACTCTCAATACTCATATGAGAATTCACTTAGGTATGCCAGTTTACTGCTTCTTTTTGTAAAAAACTTTCGTGTATTTAACCTTAATTAAGAATGGCGGTAAGTTCAACATATATAAAACTATGAAGGTGAACGAACAGATAAATAGCATGAAAATCATGAAAACAACACCGAAAAAAGCCTGAAAAATTATAACTCTGGTAGCTTACCCGAAGCCTTTCGTTTAGATTAGAAACCACATGAGCTATGCATTCACGATCTCATAAAGATTTTAGAGAGCTTGAATTTCAATGTTCTTGGTAAGACAGGTAAATTGAACCCCACACATATATATAGCCACTTCGCATTTGAAATCTGCTGAAGATTCCATGGGTCGCCCATGGCTAAGGGCACTGTCTCGAGAAATTTAGAGTTGAGGCAGCAAACATTCAACACTCGCACGACGATTCTATTTTCAGTATTAGGTTAATTTTCGCTTGTCAGTTAAAGTTTCGGGTCTTTTCAGGAAGCCGCCCCCCAGGCCCAGAATCAGAAAAACCTGACCAAATGAGAAGAAATTTGGTATAGGTATGTACGTATGTTTTTGACCACACTCAGTTCAAATATTGCAAAAATTTTCGATTTCGATCTTCGATTCGGTCTTGACCAAGGCTAACCGAAAAATGTATTGTACTCGATTTTGCTAAAAACTTGCGTGTAGGGGATTTCGAGGGCACAGGACACGAATATGAAGTCCATTTTTCGGTTCAGCTTCTCGTTAGCTCAGAATAAGCTAACATCTTCAGCTTATATCTTAACTTATAAACTGAATCGAAGAACGGACTTCAGATTCTTGGTCTGCGACTCCGAAAACCCCTATATGCAGGTTTTCAGCAAAATCAGAGACAAAAAATCTTTCGCTTCCCCTTGCCCCCACTTTTACAAATCGAAAAATCTAATTTCGCTAGATCGAAAATTTTGCTGTATTTGAACTCTGCGTGGTCGAAAACATACCTATGCCAAATTTCAACTCATTTGGTCAAGTTTTGCGGTTTCTATTCCTGGGGGAGGGTGGCTTTCCTGAAAAGATCCAAAGTTTTGATAGCAGCCTAATTTTTTAACTCAAATTTAGTAATTTTACGAATAGAAGTCAGTGTTAAAAATTTGACTAGCCAAATCTACAGACTCTAATTCGGCGTATACTTGTTGTAGAAAATTCACCTAATTCACTTTTATAAATTGAGCCAACGTTTTGTCCACCTTAGTTTTGTTATTTTTCTGAATTTGTTGACAGGTTACAAGCCTTTCATATGTGAGTTCTGTGGTAAAGGATTTCATCAGAAAGGAAACTACAAGAATCATAAGCTGACCCATAGTACGGAGAAAGCATACAAATGTGAAATTTGTAACAAGGTAAGCAAACACAACCTAATTGTTAAAGCACATGTGCTAACGGTTGCAATACCTAAGGTTTAGTTTTTCTTTAATTGAATTCAGCGCATCCGCAATGCTTCGATGATATGTACATCCTTGAATATAGTTTCTAAAAACATCAACTTGTAAGGTGCATTCATAGTCATTGACGCAAGTGGACTCGCGTCCACGCGCGTCGACGCGCGTCGACGAGCGTATATAAGCGTCTGCATGCGTTCGTGAGCATATGTTATAATTAATTTTAAACAGTTAAAACGGCATGTTACAATCGGAGGCGTTGACGTGCGTCGACGCGCTTCTCTACGCGTTCGCGACTGTAAATGCACCAATTGAATATTTCAAATTAGGTGCATGGGACATTGCCTTTACATTTGCCTTTAGCTTGTTCATAATTTATGAGGAGACTTTGCTTTTGAGAATTCGAGGATTTCAGTCAAATAATCATAACATAAGCTAATATGTAGTACCTCCAAAATTTGTAAAGGAATGCTTTTAACAAAGTAAGACCCCTTCACACCAATTTCTTATTTTTCTATGGCTTCTCTGCAGTTCATGTAGACCTAGATAATCCTTAACATTTGGGAAAATGCTAAAATTTAGGTGTGCATAAAACACGGCCCCGACCCCGGCCCAGGCCCGGCACTTAAAACACGGCCCCATTACGGTCCAGTGAATAAAACACGGCCCCGTCACGGCACCATAAAAAAATCATGTTTTTGACAAAGGGAACTTGTATGACCAATTCAACATCACCTAATCTAAAAAATTAAATTGCTTAAATGCTTAAACTTAGAGGTTGAAAAAATGGAAATTAAAATTGCCAACATTTTAATTGAACCAGCTTTTTAATTTTTTGTATGTTGGTACACCTGACCTATGTATGGGATCGTTGCGCTTTCCCCCCAGCCCTAACCTTTGAGTTTTTTGACCAATAACTTTGGAATCTTGTATGCGTGCATACTGGAGGCTAATGAATTCAAAAATTCAAAAATTTTAAAATTTGAAATTATTAAAATTTTAAGTTTTAGTTTGGTAAGAGGGGAATCGAAAAATTTGTTGAAAAAATTTTGCTGAAAGCTTTTTGAAAAAGTTTTCAATTATATTGTTTTGAATTTTTCTCAGAGCTAAAACCGTCTAAAACGTGTGCCAAATAATTATTCAACTGCCTCACTGAAAGCGTAGATGCTTTACGAAACCGTATATATGGTAGAAATTATACGATTATAATACAATACGCTTTGAATTTGGACGAGGTTCCTATGATACAAAACTGAATAACTGTTTCTACATAAAGTTTGTAATATGTAGATTTACCAACGCTGGTTCAAATAAAATATTTTCGATTCTATTACTTCAATTTTTTAAAACCGAGCAATTAAATTCTTAGATCCGGACGTGCTGAATTCTTTAACCAAGTCCCTTTTGTCAAAAACATGATTTTTGATGGGGCCGTGACGACGCCGTGTTTTATGCACCCGGGCCCGGGCCGGGGCCGGAGCTGTGTTTTATGCACACCCTAATATTTCAAATATTTGTAAAGGTGTAAATCTAAATACAGAAGTAGACAACGTAGGGGTAATGAGGCGCAGAATCCCCCCACCCCCCCCCCCCGCTGACACGACAAAAACTGGCAGACCCCTTCAGTGACAGGAAAATGAGGGCAGACCCTATCGTCCAGAAGGGAATAAAAGATACAGACCCCCCTCGACGGTAAAATTCAAAAATGTAGCAAATTTTAGCAATTTTTTTAAAAGATCTTAAAATTTTCGTTTGTTTGCCAATTTTTGCTAATTTTGGGACAGACCCGCAGACCCCTTTAAAATTTTGCAATTTTTCAGGGTTAGACCCCTTGTTGGAGTCGGGGTAGACCCCACGAATCGGATCCCGTTTTAATGTATAGACATAGGATTTTATTTTCGACATTGGTTTTGGGACAATAACGGAATCTATTCCTGTAATTATGTTAGCAGAATCGGAGACAAAATGTACACTTTAAATGTCATCAATTTTCCAATCCAAATATTATTTGCCTTTTTGAATCCGGCATGAACGAAATGTCCTAACGATGTGGTGCCCTTACACAAACCGAGAGGTTCCGCTACACAAACTTCAGTGCCGTTACACAAACCGGTTTTCCCACTACACAAACCACGTTCCCCGTTACACAAACCTCATACCTCTAGAGGCTCTAAATACAAGGAAGCAAGAATTATACAGAGCAATGATAAGTAGAATTTTTACTTTCAAAGGATTTAACTGTAAGCAAACATTTAACTGTAGCAAAGTCGATTATAAATATTTTAAACTAATTAAGAAATTTAGGCCTCATTTAAAATTATAATTCCACATTGACACATTTTATGTTCGAGCAATAATTTGATAAATTTTATAATAATTTATTGCCCAGATTCAATCAAGTTTGTCGGGAGTTTTTTGGCGCCCGATTATGATAACTTTTAAAACCCCTATTTTTAAAACGTCATTTCGACGTTAGCCTTGAGATGAAATTCTTCAACAACCGTAAAGACATACGACTTTATTTGAATCGACTACTAAATGAAACAGATATAATTGGTTACGGTCGGTTCAGTTGCGTTTTGTATGAAATTAAAGCTACTTCAGCTCCTCTGAAGATAATTCTGCGCATAATTATGTAATATTACATTTGGTTGATGATATTTCAGCATACACTTAAATTTGTGTCGATAGAGCGCTTAAACAATATATACAGGTCCATGGTTTGTGTAACAACGCTATTGGTTTGTGTAACGGCACTTTTAGTTTGTGTAACGGCACTTACGGTTTGTGTAACGGTACTGTTGGTTTGTTTGTGTAACGGGACGGTTTGTGTAACGGGAAAACACCGTACTAACGAGACGCTACCTATATAGCATGATAATCAGTGGCCATGTTTCGCACTTTCGCACTTTCTATATCAACGAAAAAGAAAAATTCAAGTGCTAAAACTCAAAATCTTATACCCATATCAATTAAATTAAAGTGAAACTTAATTCAAACATAAATTCAAATTTTTTGCAATAGCACTCCATTTTAATTTAAAATGATGAAGCTGAGTCAACTTATTCTTGTTTTAGGCGTTTCACCAAATCTATAATTTGACCTTCCATATGCACACTCACCAAGACAAAAAGCCGTTCACCTGTGATATTTGTGGCAAAGGATTCTGCAGAAACTTTGATTTGAAGAAGCATGCCAGGAAGCTTCATGATCAGGACAGTAAAGAGGAACCGAACACTGACAAAGACTCGACTGAATAGATTTTCCTTTTTCCAATTTCACTGCAAATTAAGAAAACTTATGCTTTATTTGGCAAATTTATTTTCTTTGTTTTCTTCCCAAAAGTGCCACTGCTATTGGTTTATTAGATAAAGCAAGGTAAATTCGGTGTTGCTATTCGCAAACGCAGGAGAGCTTAATATTTGCAAAACATGTTAAACTTCCCGTATCTAATGTCTTCTGTTTGGTTCAAAATTAATGCAATCCAGAGTGCACAATAAAACGACAGTAGAAAACTGCACCTACATTACTAAGCATGCTTGGTACGTTAGCATCGGCCGATCCACACCTTGGGCCTGGTCACTGATCGTACCTAGCATGTACCTATAGAATACAGGTGCAGTGTTTGAGCGTCCTACTGTTTCCAATTCACGTGTACTCTTGGAGCAATGCAAGCTTAGAGCTCTCCGGATGATGCAACTACCATTGAACTGCTGAATTAATTGCTTTATCGAAGTATTGTATATTCACTTATTTATTATTTGTCTAGCTTTGTGCTTATCGGTATCTGTATACGAAAGGGAGAAGTCAAGATTAAAAGAATTAAGAGTGAGTCGTAAGGCTGGGGATCAAGCCAGAGTTGGCTCAGCCTTTTACACTTTTATCACCAACCCGGGCAGCAAGACTAGTGACACTGAACACTGATTTCAACCTTTCGAAGTTTATGTGAATTGTTGATATTTATAACATACATAACTATATCTCTATGTATAATATTGACAGATTGTGTAATAATAGCGAATCACTGGTGTTCCATTTGCAGATCGCGGAATCAGGTAATAAATTTACTTAGGATTTATTTTGGTTAATTTCTGAAATTCTACAGCTTTAGAAATGCGTAAGCAAAATGGATAAGCAAGTCACTTTGCTTTAAGACAGCTGCCAAAACATTGGTAATCTTTGATGGCGTTAAAGTGCTATACGCCTGCAGGCACCTGCTTTTGGAGGATATGAAGTTGTGCTGCTTACGCTTCTGTTAATCCCAAACAAGAGGCTCTTTAAAGCAATCCACAACTTTTGAATGCAACGGCAGCAAACAGGGCAAGTCAAGGGCAGACTAAACATCTCAGTAACTCATTTCTCACACTACGAAAAAAGACTGTCAGGAATATGTTTGGACTGATATTTTTCTTAAGTTTCCTGACATAGATACAGTCTAGTCTTTTCTGGTTCCATTCTAATTAATTGATTGAAAAGTAATACGGAAGCGCTAACTTCGTTAGATGGCGTTAGATTGAGTCTCGAGCTGTTTAGCCAAAACTCAAGGTCATTGGGATGATGTTAAATTTATGGAATTTAATTCAAGACGACTGGTACAAGTACTTTACTTATTATCCGACAAACTTGTCCATCTGCTTGCTCCTGATGGGGGTTCTTAAATTAATACATTTGCAAAATTTCTCCAATTAACCAACATCCTAGGTTTAACACCACTAGCTAAAAGATTACTTTCGTATTAAATCAGACTTTCAATGTCAATTTCGTCAAGTTTAGGGGTTGATCATAGTCTCGACCTTTAAATTATCAAAACTTGGTGAATCGGATTACAATTTGATATCATACCGAGCAAATTTTCCCTGAAACAATTGCCTAACTTCAACAGCTTATTTCTGGATATAAAAGCAGCGCTATATGGTGGTGTCTAAAACCAGGAACAGGAACAGGAATAGGAACAGGAATACAGGTCTAAAACCAGGAACAGGAACGGAACAGGAACCGTGGTCTAAAAACAGGAACGGAACGGGGTCTAATTTCAGGAACAGAATCAGGAACGGGGGGTCTAATTTCAGGAACAGGAACGGGGGTCTAATTTCAGGAACAGAGTCAGGAACGGGGGTCTAATTTCAGGAACAGGAACGAAGGTCTAATTTCAGGAACAGAATCAGGAACGGGGGTCTAATTTCAGGAACAGGAACGGGGGTATAATTTCAGGAACAGAATCAGGAACGGGGGTCTAATTTCAGGAACAGGAACGGGGGTCTAATTTCGGGAACACAATCAGGAACGGGGGTCTAATTCCAGGAACAGGAACTGGGGTCTAATTTCAGGAACAGAATCAGGAACGGGGGTCTAATTTCAGAACAGGAACGAAGTCTAATTTCATGAACAGAATCAGGAACGGGGGTCTAATTTCAGGAACAGGAACGGGGTCTAATTTCAGAACAGAATCAGACGGGGGTCTAATTTCAGGAACAGGAACGGGGTCTAATTTCAGGAACAGAATCAGGAACGTTGGGTCTAATTCCAGAACAGGAATCAGTTCAATTTCAGAACAGAATCAGGAACAGGGCTCTAATTTCAGGAACAGAATCGTGAACAGGGGTCTATTTCAGGAACAGGAACGAAGGTATAATTTCAGGGAACAGAATCAGGAACGGGGGATTCCAGGAACAGAATCAGGAACGGGGGTCTAATTCCAGGAACAGGAACAGGAACAGAAGGTGGTCTAAAAACAGGAACGGAACGGAGGTCAATTTCAGTCAATAGTCTGCAAAAAATGTTTCAATATTTCTGAAATCTAATTTGTAGCTTGACTTCATAATTTCAATTCTATCCACACACCGCAAACTCGACGGGATCAGGACAGTGTTCTTTCCATTCATACATTTCTGAATCCACCATTGTACAAAATTATGAAAAGTTTTTCAGCACTATTTCGTGATTTGAAATTTTAAGCTCGAAACTTTTAAAACAGTGAAAAACCAAATTCAACCGAAAATAAACTTATCAAACAGTTCCTAAGTGAACATAACAAAGCTATTTTACTGTTGCGTGATACCAGCATAAAAACAGACGCAACTGGACAAGCACGTCCGTTGGCGCGAGTAACCATGTCTCAGACTGGCATTTTCCCAAATTTAGATCGTAAACAAAGTCACGCGAACATAGAATATATACTATATCATAATATCCTATATATGAGTTACGTACTTTATGTAGAGGAAGAATTTCTAGTTTTAAAAAGAATATCAGTAATCAGTGATTCCGTTATGTCGTGCCTAATTACGTTGTGTCGTGCCTAATTACGTTATGTCGTGCCGTGTCATTCCCGAAGTCCGACTTTGAAATCGGCACACAGTTTGGCCGAATTTCTAGAAATTGGCTAGTGCCTTGCTGAATTCTAGAAATACGCAAAATATTTGCTCAGCTCAATTCTAGAAATACAGGCGTGGTTGCCGTTTCTAGAAATGAGCAAAACGGCTTCGAGTTCTAGAGTCGGAAAAATTTCAAATTGCCGAATTCTAGAAATGGGCAAACAAATTTTCATTAAACGTTCTACTTGGAATTTTATTTTTAATCAAGTTTTCTGTCAACGGTTTGCGGTGTGTGGATAGAATTGAAATCATGAAGTCAAGCTACAAATTAGATTTCGAGAAATATTGAAACATTTTTTGCAAGACCCTATTCAAATTAGGACCCCCGTCTCTGATTTCTGTTCCTGAAATTATACCTTCGTTCCTGTTCCTGAAATTAGACCCCTGTTCCTGATTGACCCCCGTTCCTGAGTTGTTCCGATTAGACCTTCGTTCCTGTTCCTGAAATTAGACTCCCGTTCCTGATTCTGTTCCTGAAATTAGACCCTTCAGTTCCTGTTCCCTGAATGACCCCCGTTCCTGATTCTGTTCCTGAAATTAGACCCCTGTTCCTGGAATTAGACCCCCGTTCCTGATTCTGTTCCTGGAATTAGACCTTCGTTCCTGTTCCTGAAATTAGACCCCTGTTCCTGGAATTAGACCCCCGTTCCTGATTCTGTTCCTGGAATTAGACCTTCGTTCCTGTTCCTGAAATTAGACTCCCGTTCCTGATTCTGTTCCTGAAATTAGACCCCCAGTTCCTGTTCCTGGAATTAGACCCCCGTTCCTGATTCTGTTCCTGAAATTAGACCCCGTTCCTGTTCCTGTTCCTGTTCCTGGTTTTAGACCTTTGTTCCTATTCCTGTTCCTGTTCCTGTTCCTGGTTTTAGACACCACCGCGCTATATAGCTGAACATCGTTAGAAAGCACAGACTTGCTGCTTCAAATAATTTAAACCTTTTTTTATGACTTGTTGCCAAAAAGTTTCATTCAGAAAAATCCATTAAACATTGACAATTTGACCAGTTTTAGCTAATAAACTTTCAAACTTTGCGATAAGCTACAGCAAAATAGTTCATATATAAGTCATACGTCAAGGACATTTTAATGCTTTTCAGCTTAACCCATCATTGCTTGTTTCCAGAAATAAGCTGTTGTAGCCAGGCAATTTTTTATACGGGAATTTGCTTGATACGGTCCGAAATTTCGAGCCTGTGACATTAGGTTTTCGGTACGGATCTTTTGCGCTTTCCTCCCTCCGCCCTAACTTTTGATATTTTTGACCAATAACTTTGAAATTTGGTGTGGGTGCATACTGGAGGCTGATGAATTCAACAATTTAAAATTTAAAAAAATTTTTAAAAATTTAAAATTTTAGTTTGGTAAGGGGGGGGCAAGAGGATTTTTTAAAAAATTTTGCTGAAAACTTGCATGCAGGGGTTTGCTGGGGCGCTAAGCACGAATCTGAAATCCGTTTTTTAGTCAGTTTTTCGTAATAGCTCAGTATAAGCTTACATGTTAAGTTTATACTTTAGCTTATGCTGAGCTAACGAAAAGCTAAATAGAAAAACGGATTTCAGATTCGTGCTCAGCGCCCCAGCAAACCCCTGTATGCAAGTTTTCAGCAAAATTTTTTCAGAAATGTTTTGGTTCCTCTTGGTCCCCCCTTACCAAACTAAAATTTTAAATTTTTTAAATTTTTTAAAATTTTAAAATTTTTGAATTTTTGAATTCATCAGCCTCCATTATGCACCCATATCAAATTTCAAAGTTATTGGTCAAAAAATCAAAGTTAGGGCTGGGGGGGGAAGCGCAAAAGATCCTTCGGTACTGTTGATAACAGGCTTTGGAGGTGTTTTAGGTCATTTTTGGCCTGAAGGCTGGGCTTTTTAACAAACAGTAGATAGCAGAGGGCAGAACAAAAATAAACAAGTTATATTAGAACTAGAAACATTTAACCACTTGCAAAAAGATAAGGTTTTTATCTCTACTCTATTCAGTTCATTTTTCAACCCGTTTTCAAAAGGTCCTCTTGAACAGTCTCCATAAACAATTTATTGCGTACTCCGTATAGAGTTTAAAGTTGGCTGTTAAAATTATTAATGATAAGCAACTCTTGCCTTTGTAATAAAGGGTGTCTTAATAGGCGTGAAACTGCCAATCAATCCTATTAATGATGTAAATGTCAAAGTATGATCATTCAAGTTTGATCATTTTCAATAAAAGGCAAAGTTTATCATTAGTGACGCTCCAATATTTGTCATACAATCAAAT
>JASAND010001676.1:0-28365 GCA_030248195.1 Trissonchulus latispiculum
CGTATATAACTTGTATCATTAAACAGAGTATAGGTTGAGATCTCAGCATGATCGATTAGCTACATTTTATTCCAATAATTATCGTTGGCTGACACTACTCCTAACACATCCAACTGGAGTGGGGCGTACGAAAAAAATAAGAATAATCAGAGATTGAGAAAAAAGAAAATTGAACAAGTTGGCCACTAAAAGGAACATCTTTTCGCTATCGAGCCGGAGTGCTTCCTCCGTTGTGGAAACCAAAACGAAAACTGACTGTAATAAACTATTAATGGCATCGTGACTAAATTGAAGCATTAAAACTGCAAAATTTCCAAGAAAGCTTCGTACAACTGCAACTGCAAATATGCAGTCTAAAAGCATTCCACGAGTATACGAGATGTACCGCTTTCTTTCTGTCCGCCTGTCACGTCTATTCCTGCGACACAGCCAAAAAGGATTAATACCTCTCCAGTTGGATTACATCATCTTTGTCGTCAAGAAAACTAGAATGCATTGCGGTGCGGTGACATTATCGTGACTATTGCTACTGCTTTTGGAACGCTACAAAGCGCTGATTTCACCTGTTACTGGCGTCACATGTCGATGACTTGTACTGTTTTTACCATAACGAAGTAACAATGGATGATTCACAAAAAAGTTGTATTAAAAATTTAAAAGCTGGTTTTTCCTTACACTTTGTGCAAATGCTAGGGTTATCGTTATTTAATGTGTTTTTAAGGCTCACCACGGTGTGTACATAAGATACTTCCACGCAAGCTCTCGTTATCTCCACATTTGCTTGCTTTATTTACCTATAAAACTTGTTTAACCTTAGTCAGTGCTTCGGAACAACAAACTTCGCCATCTTGAGCTTTCGAAAGGACCAGCCTTTATGTATTTTTCTTGCAAACTTTTTCTGGAGCATTTTAAATTCGTCGAAACGTTTACGCCGTCTGGAAGCCCTCCGAAGCGAAATTAATGATTTCTGTTTCTTTCATTCACCAAAATCCGATAGCTTTGTATTTTCTAACAATTGATGAATTTTTCAAAACTTTTATGTGTTTACCCAAACTATAGCGTTAGGAAAATCGTAACCAGACATCCGTGTTCATTTTCTATTCAGTTATTCTAACAGCTGCCTATGCTAATATCACCAACAGTTTAGCTTGCCTATCTCTTTATTCGACAGCTACTAGGGTAATAAAATCAGCAGTCTGTTTGATCTTTCTGATTTCAGCTTCTACACGTTTAACGAGACAGAATGGTATTTGGTTGTGCTGCAAAAACCATCAAACTACTGGTTTTCTTCTTCAACTTTCTTGCATTTGTAAGTTTATTTTAGAAAATAAATTCTGCAATCGTTTTGAAAATAATCTTATGACGGTCTGTTATTTCCGGGATACCAATTTTTGGTCTTATCCAAATTATCCCATCTAATTTCGCGAAATCGCAATATTTTCGGTATGTGCTGGTATTCAGTGCTGACAAAAACATACGCATATCTAATCAAGATTTAAAATTTTAGCACTGGGGCAACAGCTTGATTTTTAGCTACAATTATTGAAACTGCTTTCATTAGCATTTTTGGGCAGAATTTTAATAGCATCTGTTGTTATTGTTTTAGTTGGCAGGAATTGCAATTTTGGTTGCCAGCGTTGTTGCCTATACTCAAAATGACAGCATCTTTGGATCCCTTCTGAAACAGGAAATAAAGGGCACGGATTCAGTGTCAGAATTGAACTATGCCCTCTATGCTGGTATACATGATTATTATTGTTTCATAAAAATAGAACGTAATTAAATAACCACTTTCGGTTTCTACTTCCTTTGTTATCAGTGGCATTCGAAATGGGATGGAAGGAGGTTTCGCCGACACTTTCCAGCAGTGTTGACAAAAAAGATGGGTCCATCGAATGCGCTGTAAAGTGGAAGATAATCTCCTTTCACGTTGGATGGTGAGATGGCATCAAAATTGTGTCATAAACGTCCTCCAGATAAATTGTGTCCAAATAAGACAATCGCAAATTATATTGTCAAAGTGTTTATACATTGCAGTCACGTTACATATTTTAAGTAACATTTTTATTGTAAAAATATCTCATAATTACTCAGAACGTCATTACACTAAAACGTTAATTTGATGCTGTCAAGTCAAAGCTATGTCTAATCGCGTAGCGATCATGCTGACGGTTCGGTTAGGTGTCTGCTCTGTTCCTTGTAAAATCAATGTTATGAAATTCCTAACAACTATTGGGATAATTTGTGATTGTCGTCTGTGCTACAAAAAACTATGCAGGTAATCTGCTTTTAGCCATGGCTCTGGGATGCTTAATCATAATTTTGGGATTTTTGGGATGTTGTGGTGCCTTCATGGAAAGCTCATGTCTGCTTGGACTTGTAACTACTGTTCCTATTAATTCATATGTCTACCTTAGATTGAGATAATTTTAGATATATACTTTAATAGACTAATAATTATTAATAGGAATAATAATTTAACATTTGTTTGAGGTCATAATTTCAGCGTTGTTCATTCCTTGCTTAGTGGGTCATCACATGTTTACGTAAAAATAACTAACTCGTACATTCTTTCGTTCCAGTTTGCCGTCATTTTGTCTTTGTTGATTGCTGCACAAATTGCTGTTGGAGTTCTGATAATTGTCAGGAAAGACACTGTGAGTATTTTCCCTGCATGGGTCGTTATAAGCATTTGATGCTTTCAGCAACATTAATTCATTGTGCTAGGAACCACTGTAAATAAGCTGCAACAAGATTATCTTTGGACACGAAGTAAACGTATATTTTGCCTATTTACCGTATAAGCAGTTCAAGTCATTTGCTTAAAATAAGGATTAAGAGTTGAAACTTTAATAAAAAATTTTTTAATAGTCTGAACTAATCAGTAAACTCAGAATTTGGAAATTTTTAATGGTGTTTATGAATGGAAACAATCGCTCTCGGTCTCGATGCATTGTACAAGTGCGTACAACAGCAGTTTATCACAACAAGTAAAGTAACTCATTCAAAAGCATTTTGTCAGTTTGCTCTGTTTTAGATTGAAGACGGAATAACCGATTTGATTCGAGAAGCAGAGAAGGCTTTGCAGAAGAATGATCAAAAAGATGATACCTGCGGGTTTTTCAAGAGTCTGAGTGATGCCAACGTAGGATATTAGCATTTCCAAATTGTTTGACTGATTATCCTCAAAACATTTTAATAGTTTTTTGTGTAAAAATTATAAGGTATGAGTGAGGTTTCCCTTGTATTCGTCTTAACGAATAACCATCCTCTGCTTAGAATGTGGGTTAGGAGTTTCCTCTTTTCTAAAGAAAATTCACCCTGTTTTTTGCTATCCAGTGTTTTGAAACAATTGAGCAAGAAATCTATCCGCATTAGTTTTGAACTTCGGGCGGCCACCAGCTTAATCTGATCACATATCCCGTAAATTCACCTTGACGAAAGCTTTTTATGTTATACACTACATAGTACATACATACATACATACATATATACATACATTCTATGTTATACAAGCTCCTGCATAGCTTCGGGAAAGTATCTAAGCATAATTTATATACTCACCTCCATAAAGTCTTAACTGAGTGAATCTAAAATAATATGCTATTTATGTTACAGATTTGTTGTGACGGTGTAGCCAAGGGTGAATGTAAACTCCAGTGCTCAGATGTCAAGGTTAGAAACGCTTTGATTAGAACTAATATTAATAAAATTGGAGAGCCTTTTTATAAATCGCTAATTGATTATTGACACATCGCTCTCAAGCGGAAACGCAAGTGAAAATTTTTCTGACGAGAGCAAAGGAAATTTTTATTTTTCCCTTAAAACGATAACCAAGGATGCTTACAGAAAAAATAATTAACATTTCAAGTAAACAATAAGATGTACAGTTATAAAACTACTATTAACACTTAGTAGTCAGTTTGTTGAACTTAACGCATTGCTTGCAGTTATTTCCATAAGCTGAGCTTATTTGAATCTGTGTTCCGTATATCCCGTATTAAACTTATAAAAATAAATTATTGGTAACTAACTGGTTTTGGTGGTTTTGGTTGTGGTATTGTATACCTTAATACAGTTATTGTTCCATAAATCCTGATACTCGTTCTACATATACTTTAACTTAACTTCTGTTTAGACAGCGGAACAATGTGGCGATGCCATTATGGATATAGTCACGCATTTGGGAGTAGTAGCCGGAGTTGTCATCATTGTTATTTTGGTACTCGAGGTAAGCAAACTTAGAATAACATTCGTTTTGTAATTAACTTTAGTGATCGACATGTTGCATAGCTTGAACTAATTTAAATTACTTTTTGACTTCCTAAACTACAACGCGCAGTACATTTAAATGTACTTCAGCTCCTGAAAAAGGAAAATTTAGTGCTCAGGTAGAATTCCGGTCCACGACTTCCGGATTAACGCTCCGATTGCTCTGCCAATTGAGCTACCTAGGCCACAGTTGCTTCAAGATAGAAGGAGTTTGAATCCTAGCTGAAGTGACAATGAATCAGTACATTGCACACAAAGGTATCATTTATGCCGCCCAGAAATCAAAGATTTGCTCCTTTTGAATTTGCATACATGTCAATTTTTAGCTTGTCAAATGCTGGAAAAAGTTTGAATTGATAAACAAGGTTTGAGGACGTTGTTTGAACGATGTTATACGGTTATTTATGTTGCTTGAGGATTTTGGAGTTGGCTGAACCAACAAACCAATGTCATATTTGTTACCTAATTAATTCACCATTTAGGTTTTGGCGGTGTTGTTCGCTGTGTGCCTTTGTTGTTCAGTTGGAGATTCCAAGAGAATTTATCACTGAGAAGACGATTTTACTGTGAAATTATCATAATCTAAAACAGACTAACACGATGTACAATAAGTTGAAATTGTAATTGTAGCCTGTATAACTTCTATTAAATGTTACTTCAGGGGTTAATGTGACCTACTTTAACCTAAACGTTGTGCCAACAAAGCAGAATAAACAAGGAATTGACCTGAGTGAAATTGGAAGTGATGTCTCAGAGACACATGAGACCTAAGACCAAACGATTCCTACTAAATTTCTATCCTTCAATAACTAACATCCTCTTCTCATCGACGGTTAACTGTGATAAGATAACTACTCAACTATTTCAAAAGATGCATGTACTGCCGATGCGGACACTACACTCCAGTATATAGGAAGATCCTCGGCTATGCAGCCATAGGCTGAAGTAAACGAGATTTATTGCAGAGAAATAACAAGTGTGATTAACAGCAACAATGCATGAGCTTATGTAGCAATGCACAAGTGTCAGACACAAGATCATCCCTCCTCCATGGATCTAAGCCTATGGCGAGTATCTGGAAAGAGACAGGTCCGCAGCTGGGGTTGACTGACTTCAGCCCTTACTGTGGATGGCTCAGGTGAGTAGAATCATCCCATCTTTCTAGCATTCCATACTGACTTATCGGACAGGCGATAGGTCCAGTTGCCCAGAACATCGAATATTACCAGGGGTTTACTCCATGGCAACTGATCCTTCAAGACTAAATGTCTGCGTATGAGTATTTTTCCTCCTTTTGATATGGACCTCGGTTGGAGGAAGTGACAGGGCTGCTCCACTTTTGGCTTTATTTCTTCATAAATGGCTGATTCCATAGAATGACTCAGTGGAATTTCGTGTGGCAGCCGAATACTGCACCCGAAGAATAGCTCAGCTGGATTGTGAACATGAGCTGACAGAGATGTAGCACGATATTGAGCGAGAAGGCTCAACACCCCAGTAGTCCAATTGGTTCCAGACGTGGTGAATGCTTGGATACCAAATTTTAGGTATCAGTTGAATCTTTCCATTTTCCCATTTTCTTGTGCATTGTAGACTGCAGTTCTGATGTGACGAATGTTCCTCCGATTCAGGAATGTGGTGAATTCGTCACTGCTGATGAACTTACCATAGTCACTTTGCCATAGTCTGTAACCAAAGAATACGGATTACCGTCACAGGTGGACAAGAGGAAATTCCCCCACCTCGACAAAGTCGCCCACAAGGAGTCCCGAAATTGCTTTCAAGTGGGTTATAAATTGCCCAGAAAATACGTTTTACGACTAAAATTTCCAACAATTTTCAGGCTTCGCTGGAATTTTTCACTACTCACTATTTTTGCTAAAAGACGTCCAAAAAGGTTGTTTTTTTAAAAAGTCGCCACTCAATCAACTTGCTTGAAATAACTGTTGCAGAGAGTAAGATTTCTGGACAGTTCAAGTAGTAGTTAATAAGGACTACAGCGAACTAACCGTTATGTGGTACAAACAGAAATGGTCCGGCAATATCAATGGCCACTTTTTACCATGCTCGAGAAAGAGCAGGTGCTGAAGAAATTTGAGTGTTGCTGGGAGACATTGATTTCTCACTTCGCAGACATCCTTCGCACGTACTTCACCATATACCATTCTTTGTCTTGCCTGGCCACCAGTACGATTCACGAAGCTGTCGTCTAGATAACATAAACAGAATTTGGCCTGTGATCCTGAGAGGAATATGTTCATCAATCTTTGAAAGGTGGCTGGTGCATTAGTTAGACCAAATGGCATGACATTATAATGGAATAAACCTTCTTCACAGATGAATGCTGCTTTTTCTTTGTCTTGATTGCTCATTAGTACGTTGTAGTAGCCAGACTGGAGGTCAAGAGTACTGAAAAAGTGAGCTTTTCCTAAGGAGTCAAGGAGGTCGTCGATCCTTGGTAAATGGAAGACGTCTCGTTCGTAATAACGTTTATTTTTCTAAAATCGACACAGATTCTAATTATACCGTCCTTTTTGGAAACTAGAACTATCGGAGAAGCCCACGGTGATGAGCTTGGCTCGATGATTTTGTGTTTAAACCAGTCTTGGATTTTCTGGGCTACTGTTGAACGGAGCGAAACCGGTGTTCGATATGGTTTGTGATCACCAGTATCAATAGAATGTTTGATGGCAGTAGCACAGCCAACATCATTGTCGTCTTTTGCAAAGACATCAATGAATTGATTAAGTAACTGCAGTAGTTTGTTTTGTTGCGGCCTCGTTAATTCTGCCGAACTGAGGTCAACATCTGATAACGGATTCGGCATCGTTTCGACGTCGTATTCTGCGGCGTTGTTATTTGTTGGTTCGATGGTACATACAGATCCAATGTTTGTGTTTGCATAAATTTTAACTGGTGCATTGCTAGTATTCATAACTCTAACTGGGATTTGAGGACCACCATTAACAAGCGCCCTCGCTACATAAAGTCCCGTTGCTGCTTCAAAGCGCGAGTTAGGTTCAAACATTCCCTCCTTGATGGGGTCTTTGATTCCACAGGTGAACGTTACTTGCGTTCTAGGAGGTATTGTCAAGGTTTCATTAATCGTGGCAGTGGGATGCTGTCTTTTGTTGTCTTGCTGTCTTTTGTGGATGGTTACTGCCTCCCTTTGTAGGTCTATTGTGATGGGACCAAGTCGTTTTAAAATGTCAGTTCCTAAGATACATTCGTGAAGTGATTTTGAGACGATATAAGTTGAATGGTCTAAGATTTGGGTCCCGATTTGCAGCGGTATAATAAATTTGCCAAGTATTGCTAGCTCGTGTCCTGCCATACTGGTTGCTGATATGTTTGAGTGTTCCTGGGCCAGTGTAGAGTTATGGAGTTGTAATCTTCTGTAGGTGCTTTCGTCAATTATAGCGATTGTTGAGCCAGTATCGACTAAAGCTTTGATTGGGGTAGAATTTATCTTAATTGGTATCGCTGTTGAGCCCAGTCCGGTGCAATTAGTTGTTTCTCTTTGAATGGGTGAATTCAAAGTATCCGGCCAGTAGGCGGTAGTTGGATGAAAGGGGAGGAAAGTAGTCACTGCAGGTGAGACTTGCGTATGTTGGTCAATTTTAAGGTATTTTTGTGGGTACAGGGACTCTGGTTTTTGAAGGTCATTAGTTTCCACGTCTTGTTTTTCTGGAGCGAATGCGGTATATGCAGTACTGTAGGGACTTGGCGTAGACAAACGTCGCACTCTTTCTATTAGAGAGGTGCAGATGCCGGTGGGCAAGGAGGAGGCAGGACGACCATCTCTTGCTCTTCCAGGTCTGGATCATTATTGGAACTGCCGCTTGGACTGCTGCGTTTCCGTTTTTGGAATCTAGCATCAAGGCTCTGGAAGTTGATCGACTGCGTTTGTGTGCCCATCTTCGAAAGTGAGGCCATGAGCGTGGGATATTGAATGTAAGACCATCTCGGATGTTATTTGGGCAGCAGTGCAATAACAGAAAGCTGAGGGTTACATAGGTGCACACTAGGAATACCCATAGCTGCCATGGACTAACAGCGAATCCATGCAGAAATCCGAAGAAGCCTTTGTTCATTGTTCCAGTAACCACTCCTTGGGCCACTAGTCTTGGTGATCTTCGAGTGGTGCGATCGCTGAGTTCCTGTAGAATCTTCTATTGATACTGTAACCCTCCGATAATTTCGTTTAGGCTGATTTCTTAGGTAATTTCTGAGACATTATACTTGACGATTTGACTGAAGATTGTAGGTTGAAAGTTCCAGGGGTCAGTAATTATTCCATGGCAATGCTCTGAGCTCCGGGATGTGTAGCAACGGCGTTATATCACCAGTTTCACTCTGGTAAGTGTACATTTTCCCATGCAACTGCACTGGGATTTTTCTGTTTAGTCTACAGTCGACTCGATAGGGATTTTGATGCACAATATTAGTAATAGGATCGAGATAGGCGGTGTGTATTCCTGTGAGTTGAGCAAAAATTTGATTGGAATTTCCATGCTACATGTCTCGTTCATCGGTTGGAAGTGATAAAATCCTTGTTCGATTTCTTGACATGGCCACGTAGATATCACGTTCCCTCCTGCTCTGGCAATGATGTGGCCTAAGATTGCCCTGATCGCAAGCGTTGGATTTGCCATCATGTCTGCTTTGAGGACTTCCATGATTGTTGCCATAGATCGACAGGCGGCGTTCATTGCCTGTCTGAAGGCAAAATTTAGGTTCCTTTCAAGTTTAAATTCGTGTGCCTGTAGTAACGAAGCCATGAGGCCGGTCGTTACGATTCCGTTATTAATAGCCCACTGTTTAAGTTGAGGCCCTACATTTTCTGTTTTCTGAAGTCTAGCCATCAGTTGTTGCGGTGTCGTGAAGTTTGATGTTTATCGTTTAGTTTTGTGACTTGGAGTGTTGAGTCTCACAGGGATGCCCTGATCAGTGAGTTGAATAGTGTGGCCGATACAATCTTTCGAAAACTTTCCGATTTTGAATGTGAGTGCTAACTGATTGTTACCTGCTAACCAATCCGTTCCCCACATTTCGCCTGATAGTGTTTGCCATTCGAGGAATTCACATCGCTCGTCCTTGTTTGGTTCCCATAGCAGGTAACTACCGTCTCGAAGTTGACATCCACCAGATCTATAATCACAGTGTTCTACCCATCCAGCTGTAGATTCCATACCTTCACTACTGTGACGTTTATAGACGTACGCCTCATACATGAATTAGTGGCGGTGTAGCTATGCCAGTGGCAACAGTTCATACCCCTCCAGACCATTCGTAATTCACTTCATTGCCCGTCTGCCACAGACCACCACGCAATGTAAGAAGTCCAGCATCACACTGATGGAATCTTCTCATAGATTCGCATTCAGTTCCCGTCACTCTCAAATCGTGTTTTTCTGCCTCTTTTAAGTGGTGGGTTGCGAAAAAGTATGTGAATGTCCGTACAGTTTGTTTCACCATAGTACATTTCCATGCTTTTGACTTATATTTGACATAGTTACGTTTGTAGAGGGTTAACTCTACATCCTCTAGCTCTCTACGAGCAGGAGTTGTTGTGGAGCTGCACCGGAGGCGTCCCGGTAGTCGCCACAGAGCTCTTGCTTGCTCAGTTTGGCATCGGTCCGCTTGCCATTTCATTAATGCTTCGAACTGATGCGACAGGTGTTATTAGGCAGATGGCTATGAGCAAAGATTGTTAACTTCAGTGAGTAGCCGTTCAAGAAATTGGGCAAAGGCGAATTGGGATTGGCTCGTCGTGGTTCTTGCGGAGTATTTCCAGACTTTGTTTGTGACTTCGTTCGTGGTTTGTGAGATTTTACTCTGGCCCATTTAGTAACTGGAGTGTTCCCAGTTGGCGCAGCGAAGATTGGAGAGCTGTTTGTGTCAGCAGTCGAATCAGGTTCTTTGGAATATTCGCCCCAGGTGCGTGTGTCATTGCTTTGATTATCTACAGAGGTGGGCCGGACTGTTATGCTGCCAAAAAAATCTGAGTATTGACTGGTTAGTAGCTCCTGGTTCTGTTCTGCAAGCATTTTGATGGTTTCTTGCAGTTCGGTAATATCTGTGGCAGTTGTTTCGTCATCGGTCGACCCTGTCATATTCGTAGCAATAGCGTAGGAACGCTGGTTTGTTTGGTTTCTAGGCACGCTGGTTGGCGGACTTCTACTATTGTTAAGTGAATTGGGCTATAGCAGTCATGTTGCCATTAAAACTGACTTTGGCTAAGAGGTTGGAGTTGGAGTTCTGCCCTGGACTTGAATCGGGGCTCCGGGCCGGGCCTGCAGCGGGCCCTGTTGTTGGAGCGGCAAGCCCGGTCGAATTTTTGTTGTGGATATTTCAAAACTTTTCCAACATATCTTCATTAGGAAGTCAAATTTAAACTCCCAGGACATGTCTAAGTTGTAATAAATAGCCCTACCTATTATTTGACGCTGTTTTTGTATACCTAGCCTTGAATCGGGCTTCCCCGGAAAATTTAACGGACAACTCTAGTTAGAGTTATTTGTGCAAGAGGCAGTACTCAGTAATATTTTTGTCTTATTGCCATTGCAATTAGGAAATGTCCAGACTAAGTTTTTAGTTTTTCGCCCAATTTTTGTCGCAATGAAATTTTTGTTTTTAGGATCGAATAGAACTGGTTCCACTGCATATTTCTGCTCTTAGAAATTTTTCACGAAAATGGAACCAGTTTCCGGAATTCCGGGTTTTCAAAATTTCCGGATTTTATAAATTTTCTCTACTACTCACAAGATGGGTATCATTCGAAAGCTCTTATCGATCTGAATAACTTTTGTAATAGAATAAACTCCTGAAAATGCACACAAATCCCGGAATTCGAGAAAACCGGATTTTCCGGATTTTAAAAATTTTCTCCAATACCCCACAATATTGGTATCATTCGAAAGCCCTTGATGAGCTGAACAAATCTTATAATAGAACCAACTCGCAGAAATAAGCCCAGTTCTCGGAATTCGCTAATAACTTCCAAGCTAGAGTGAAATCCGGAATTCGTGAATTTCGGGAAGTGGGTGCATTTTCAGACATTGGTTCTATTACAAGATTTGTTAAGCTCATCAAGAGCTTTCGAATGATGCCCATATTGAGGGGTATTGGAGAAAATTTTTAAAATCCGGAAAATCCGGTTTTCTCGAATTTCGGGAATTGTGTGCATTTTCAAGAGTTTATTCTATTACAAAAGTTGTTCAGCTCGATAAGAGCTTTCGAATGATATCCATCTTATGGGTATTAAAGAAAATGTTTAAAATTCGGAAATTTTGAAAACCCGGAATTCCGGAAATTTGGTGCATGTTCGTGAAAAATTTCTAAGAGCAAAATATGCAGTGGGACCAGCTCTATCTGATCCTGAAAGCAAAAATTTGATTGCGACAAAAATTGGGCGAAAAACTAAAAAGTTTAGATTTTCGGTGAATGAAACCAGGAATTCCGGATTTTCCCGATTTTCGAAATCTCGGGTTCCTGAGGATTCTAAAAATATATACAATGTTGGGGTTTACTCCAAAGGTTCATCTGCTATAAACAGTTGAAGTTTGTACACACATTTTTTGGTCGTACTATAGTCTCAGTCCGAGTTTCAGTCTTTTACCCAATATAGTTTCAATTTCAGTTTTAGGTCTCTTCTCAAAATAGTTTCAGTGACTGAAACTGAAACCTGTACAAACTGAAACCTAGTTTTAGTTTCAGTTTCAGTGACTGAAACATCACTAGTGAACGGCCAACGGCCGGCCGAACCGGGCCTCCTTCCCGGTCGTTCTAAAGCTAGTCAGGACTAGCTCTCTTGTTCGCGTCTTGTTAAACGTGACGGACCCATAACAAAACGTAACGTAGGTTCTGGAATTCTTTTGGAATGTCTAGAAAGTTGTCTCTAAACTTTATTTTGTCTCGAAAGTTTGTCTCTGAAGTTGAAGTTTGTCTCGAAAGTTTCATAAACTTTCCAGACATTTGTCTTACTTTCTCGAAAGTTTGTCAAACTTTCCTGAAAGTTTGAAAAATTGTCTAGAAAGTTCGTTAAAATGTCTAGAAAGTTTGCTAAAATGTCTGGAAAGTTTATGAAACTTTCGAGACAAACTGTCTAGACAAATGTCATTTTTGAGACATATTTCGAGACAAATTTTTAACTTTCGAGACAAACTTTTCAACTTTCTGAGAAACCTTCTGCACTTGCTGCGACTTATAATGTGACATACCCATTACCCCGATTCCGTTAGTTTGCTTGATTGGTATGGTTTTGGCGCCAGTTGTCTGTAGCACTGTTCGATCCTTGTGCCTCTCGGTCACGCTTCCGTTTGCGGTAGTTGATAACGAAATGTCCTGGCATTTTGTAGTAATGACAGATAATACGACTGTCAGTTGTCCAGCCTCGTACATTTCTAGACTAAAAATTGGCTCGCGTTGAAGCGGTTGAGGAATGAGGAGGTACCTGAAGTGCTTGCGGCCTTTCCATTAAGCCTAAAACGTATCCACTTTGGCGCTCGTGATCCACTGTGAGTTTCTGCAGTTTGTCGGTGATTTCTTTAAATGCTTCTTTCCAGTCTTTATCTTCTGGCTTAGTTGTCCTTCCGGTGGCCACGGTCTCTACCATAGCTTGTGCGGGTGTAGTGCCTGAAGGACTAAGGTCGGCTGTTAAATATTCGCCAACGTCGAGTTTGGCATACTTCAGCGCATCTTCAAAATTCTGGGGTTCCTTGACCAATACTGGGCAACCATAGTGCGACAGGAGGCCGGAAATGAAGAATTCGAGGCAGAGTTGTTCTTGGTGTCTGGCATCAAATGCTGGATAAGCGCCCTTTACTAGTTTCTTGATATTTGCGCCGAAATCAGAAACTCTCTCATGCACTTGTTGCGTGCGCCGATGTAATTGGGCACTCTTAAACCGAGCCATTTCGGCTGGTTCCAAGGCGCTTTTTAACGCCTTAATCAAACTGCTGTAGTAGGCTTTCCTAGCTGCGTCAACAGCAGCGTAAGTGTATCTTGCCTGTCCCTCGAAGCAGACAGGCAGCATCCTGGCTTTTTCGTCTGGTGCCCAATTATTGGCGGTCCCGATGATATCGAATGAATCGATAAATTCTTTCCAACTTTCACGAGCCTGTCCCGAATACCGTAACCCAAGAAGGCTTGTAACGCCACCTAACCCTGACATGGCTTGTTTCAGACTTCCAGGAAGGGTTTGCAGTGCTGCTTGGAGTTGGCTAAAATCCGGTAGTTTTCCAGGCGGAGAAGTACTCATCCGGGCAATTATTCTCTCGGTTTCGTCAATATCAGACTGATTAAAAGCGAAAAAGGCTGTTTCTGCAGAGTCTCCGCTATCAGAAGTAGAATCTTCAGTCTTCAGTGTGGCTATCTGTGGTTTTCCTCCCGGGGAAATTGATGAGGTATACAGCCGTATTTCTTGTAGTCTGTCAGTAGACTCAGCTATTTTAGTGCTGAGCTTTTGGATTCTCTCCGTGAATTCGGGAGCACGGGCCATAAGGTAATCAGTCTGGGTAGACTGTTCCAAAACCTGCAAATCAGACGTAGGACTGGGAAGTTCATCCGGCAACTTCTTATCGCGATCTTCTGAGTCTCGCGTGGATCCAGTCACTTGAGTCGTACCCTTCCTTGGTGCTTGCTGAGATGAGTTTCCCGAGTCCACGGCAAGATTGAAGATTGGATCTCGATGGAACCTCCAAAAATGTAACGGGTTACGTTACGTTAAGTAATTTATTATGTAGTCACTTAGTCTCACGATTTACCCAGATTTTGGTTTACCTAGATTATAGACTTGCCGTTATTTATCTAAAATTTAGGGTTACCCGAATTGTCTTTAGTTAGCCAAGATTTATGGTTAGCCCAGCTTGCAATCTTTGTCTTGCCTTTAGTCAAGGCATTGTACTGTAATTTGTCTGGGATTACTGATCTGCCAAAATTGAAGAATGAAAATTGTGTAAAAAATTAGTAGGGAAAATTTAATGGGCTTCAGTTCTCATATGGAAGGAGAAGAATTATAGTTGATAGGCCATCAATCAGCCGGTGAACTACTAATATGACTGTTCACTAAAACAGTATATATGTTACGTGCAATATCGAAAAGCGTGCAATTTTGAAATTGCACGATGTTTCCGTGCAATTTTGAAATTGCACGGTCTTATCGTGCAATTTTAAAATTTCACGGAAACTACCGTGGAATTTTGAAATTGCATGGAGTTTCCATGCAATTTAAAAATTGCAAGGGCGAAACCGTGCAATATTGAAATACAAAATGTCAAGCCTCTGGTGTTAATTTAATTCTACAAATGATTGCTCTCATAAAGAAAATTTGAACCATTTGTGGATTTATTGAATTCATTTGTAGTGTCTTCCAGTTTTTTAGCTTTTCATTATAAATTGTTAATTTGTTTATCGTTCCTCCTGGTAACTGCGTCTTACCAAAATAAGAAATAGTTGAAGATTTACAAGTACATAATTAGAATCTTTCGGTATATAGTTCGTTCTGTTGTATGTACACTAAAATTTTATTAATCCGCCAGGATTTTTAGTTTCTTTTCTGATCAAACTTTTTAATAAAATTAACCAACATTTTAAAACCATTGAAAATTTTGCCCCGTTTTTGATGTGATTGCAAGTGCAAGATTGCAAGATTTGCAAGTGATTCTTGCAGTTCCTGCTGGAACATTTCTAAGACTGTACTTGACACTAATGTTTTCATACTATGATTTGGATTTTTATATTAATGTTTATTTTTGTTGTAAACAGTCAATAGCAGGAACACTTATTCAACTTTGAACCAAAAGTTAAAACTTGTTGACGTAACTTAATTTGCTAAATGCACAAATGGTGCAAATTTTCGCGTTGAGAGTTAACATTTATAGAAGCAAATTAAAACCAGAGGCTTGAAATTTTGTATTTCAATATTGCACGGTTTCGCCCGTGCAACTTTAAAATTGAATGGAAACTCCATGCAATTTCAAAATTGCACGGTAGTTTCCGTGCAATTTTAAAATTGCACGATAAGACCATGCAACTTCAAAATTGCACGAAAACATCGTGCAATTTCAAAATTGCACGCTTTTCAATATTGCACGTAACATATATTAATAGTTCACCGTACTTCCTGAGGGTCCATCATAATTTTGTGACTTATATAAATTGTTACGATACAACAATGACATTGTAGAATTGTAGGTTTACAGTACAATTATTTCATGACTCAAGTTACGAGATTACGTATTAGCGAATTAAATATTAAGTCAAAATAACTGCATGACATACATAAATATAATAATTACGTATTACTGAACTGGGTAATGGAATAAAAGCAGGTTACACTATGCGTACGTACGTATTACTGTAATACATTAAAATGTTATGACAATATTTTACGTTAACAGTGGTTTAGTTTTAACTGTTAGCCTGCGGCTCCTGACACTTATGCAACAGCTTCTTGCGAAGCTCTGCTGGCAGGATTATCCTTGATGCGTTTCCAAGGAGAAATCATCGTCTCCAGTCAATTCGTTTATTATCTGAACGTACGGCTTCAGATTAGTAGACATGATTCTTTTAGGGCCATCCGTGTGAAGCATATGCCAGAACTTTAGATAAAAGTTCATCCGACTTGGTGGCATTCCTGTCCGTGTACCAAAGGGACATCTGATTTTCAAATGCAGAGATGTTGCAAAGCTTCTCAGTCCAGTATTCAATCCTGGACGTCTCGGGCAAACACTAAAACAATATCTTCGAGTGAATGACGCAGGAGACAAAAAGAAACCCGTGTCCATCATTACTGTGAGAATCTGCACCTATGCTATTCTAAAAATCTGTGTTCGCCACAAAGTTCAGCTGAATTGTTAGAACTCGGACCTTGCCATTTTGTACCGAAACATGTAAACTTGCAGACCGCTTCAAGTTTCACAGGCGTGAACAAACTACAGAAATGTTGTAGCTGTGATTTTACCTGTAACGTTGTGTAACTAAGTTATGGTATGGCGAATTCTAAGTAAGAATTCGTAATAATTGCTATGAGTGGTCGGATTGAAAATATGTACTTGGTGCGCTGTAATTAAATAGTTTGCAGCTAGTGCCGTTAGTATCTGTTACTGCTGTTACGTATCAACATAACGTCACAACAAGAAGAGACAACCAGCATTTTCATCGCAAGACTTCGCAATGTGTCTTTGCACTGCGAATTTGGTGATTACCTGGAACAGGCTCTCCGGAATACCGGGAGACCGGCAAAACCGCAAGCTTGCTTGAATTTTTCAAAAAGGATTTAATTTGTTTAAAATAATTATCGAACACTGAAGTAATTAAAATTTTTAACTTTTTAACTTGTTATTCCCACCAAAATAATAATAATATAACCTAAAATTAAATTTTATACAAATTCGTTTTCTAATGATTTTAATTACATGTCAAGGAAATAACAAATAACTAAACTAACTATTAACTGTTTGAAGACTTTTCCTTGGAAACCGGAACTGGATGCCTTGAACAGTTCCCACAGTTCATTTCGCACACTTCAAGAAATCCGTGTTCAAAATTTGCTTTGTGTTATCCCTTTTATTAGATTTGTTTTATGTTATCAGACTGATAATCAGTGCATTTTTTGGTTAAGGCGGAGATAGTTTGCTTATTATTGCCTTATTATTACTATCCGTTTTCTGTGTTTTCATTGGTTTTTTGATACTTTAAGGCTAATATAAGTCTTATTAGAAATATAATGTAGATCCCCTTGTTCAAGTGTTGGATGGGTGTACATGTCAATCCAGCCATTGCCAGAATCAGATTCAGAAAATATTACTTAAGCAAGGACGCCAGGACAAAATATTTGAATAAGTCTAATAAATTAGATTACTGCGTCCAATTCTTAAAATAAATTGAGTTAAATGCGTGAAAGTAAGTGAAAAAATAGTTAATTCCCTATTTTAATTAAACATACAGACAGTTAACATTGCAAATAATTTTGCATAAACTTTATTAAATTTTAATAAAATCCAAGAACTCTCTACTGATAGAAAACCTAACGGTGACCATACGACTGATAGACTGTTAGCTCTAAATTATTAGTCAAAAGCTAACACTGTTGAAGTATATGCAACAAACACTGTTAGATTTACTGTTATAACACTCTTAATTATCAGTTAACAGTGTTAGACTTTATGCAACAGAAACCACTGTTAGACTGATAGACTCATAAAACTTTTATGCAACAGGGCCCTGGTTGAATTGATTTTAGGTTTAATCCATTTAAATTTAATTCAATTCAACTCCAAACATGAAAATTAATTCCAGTGGACCATTCTTACCGTTTTCAGATCATTAATTTGCTAAACTGTAAAATTTGTGGGGAAGGAAATGCAAAGGTCATTACGAAGTTACCTCTCACTTTTTCGTTCAGCAGTCAGTGTTCAATCTGCCCAGTTGGGTGCCACTTGAAGACTAATCAAGCGAAAAAGAATCATTAAGTCAGTTCCTCCCCACATCATTTTGGCCTTTTCCCGCTACGCAAACCGTGCCGCTAGGCAAACCACTAGTAGCGCTAGGCAAGCTGAAAGTACCGCTAGGCAAACTCTGAGTGCCGCTAAGCAAACCATGAGTACCGCTAGGCAAACCAAAAGTGCCGGTAGGCAAGCCCTATCCAAGGCGAGATTTTCTATTGTCGGGAACACCAAACTCAGCCATAACAAATAACTACAACATAGAATTCCACTCCTCACTCATTTTTGAATGCCATATAAGGGGGGTTCTATTTTTGGGCTATTTTTTGACTTTCTCCGATAACCGCTGATGTTTACAATTTTATTGTCCAAACATATATTTTAACAAGATTTTAAAATTAAGGTCGTAAGTCTTACGGTTGTCAAGTAATTTCACCTCAAGATTGAGGATTCATGTGTTAAACATAGGCTATGAAAAAGTTGTCAGTTTTCGAGTGCGCCAAAAAAATCTCCCGACATAAAATTATGAATCTGGACAAATTTTACATTAAAATAATGCTTAATGTTGAACTGCGGTATCTTGGAATTAGAATTTTAATTTAGGCCTTTGAAATTTTTTAATTAATGTTTGAGGGATTAAAAGTTAACATGATGCTAAAATTGTGTAAAGTTTTCATCCTTCAGGATCCTTAAGTGCCGTAATGTGTGACTTAATTGTACAACAAGTCACTGGGGCAGTACATCAGAGACAATTTGGTTTAGATGGCGACATATCTGCTATTGTTAATTGCACTTTAATGAACATTATTTTAAATTTATTAAACTTGATCACTAAAAGTTGTCCCTTTTCAGCTTAACTTGCCTACCGTCACCCTGGGTTTGTCTAGCGGTACTTTAGTGTTTGCCTACCGGCACCTTGAGTTTGCCTTCCGGTACCATCGGTTTGCCTAGCGGTACTTTAGTTTGCCTACCGGCACTGACTAGCATGCCTAGCGCCACCACATCCAAATTTTACAGAAGCCATTAAATCTTTCACATCTCGATAGTTAGTCAGAATCGCGTAGCTTTCTGCCATGGGACACCACCGATTGCTCCTCTGATTTTCGATTAGCCTAAACTTATCCTTGTAGACAGCCAGTTTATTCTTTGGACCCAGGCATCCTTGCAGACCCAAACTTCATTAATTGAGTAAATTACAGACTTTCAAGGATTGCTGTAAATAGCCGAACCAGCACCTTGATGATGGATAGGGCCAACGAAGCAGTTCTTATAAAATGCAATACTGTTTACATACACATCATTGTAAAAATACCTAAGGAGCAATGAACTGAAAAGTTGAATTGATAAACCGAAATTTATTTGAAGTTACGGCTCAGCGTACTTTAAAAGTTCACATTTTGTTTACTCAATGTCCATTTTTGAACCACCCCTTTACGTTGTCCACAAAAACAACAAACTTTAACTTTGTCCGGGATCTGGGAAAGGTTTGGATTCCAAGTTGTCCTTTGTATTAACCTATATACCATATACATGCTATGTGTGTTCTTAATATAAAGTTTTACTAATTCCTGTTGCTCAAATGAACAGTTTGCGATCAACATTTAACTCCGAGAAATCTATATCTCCAGCTTTGTCAAGAAATCTGAGGTTATTTCATACCCTACCAGCATGCCTCATAGTTGAAGCAGCACTTTACAAATGATTAGTTGCATTTGTTCCATTGCTGACAATTTTGTTAAAGGTCATTCATTTTGCAATCTGCCGTTTAAAAAGTCGTGGAAAGGGGTTAACGACAACTGCCTCCTGAAGCACAATTTGCTACGTTTAATCAACCCCGTTAACGTGCCAGCCCAAACACATACCTTTTCTTTCTTTTTGCTAAATATACTTATGTCATATGTTTCCCCTCAATAAACTCATTTACGAGAGGAGCAAAGTTTTTAACCTCTTGGCGCAGCTTCTCGTCATAAAACTTTTGCGGACTAATCTCGTTTGTTGCTTATGCGAGCGAAGAAAACACTTTGGTATATAAAGAACGGTTAAATTTTAGTTTTATATATTATAAAATAAGTTTTACATATAGGATCAAGCAAAGGAATCAGCATAAAGAAGTGCGATCAACTTTTCCACACTATAAAGACCGTTTACAGCCGTACCAGAACAATGCTTTCCACGGGCGGAGAGGGAAATTTTAGTATTCAGAAGCACCATGACAATTGAATATATCTAATATTGTTAATTTTTTCATTACTTTTCGATTCAATTCCTATTCAATTTTTGCTTAATCGTAGGCAACATTTGTACTGATTTTATTATGATCCTTGAGTTGCCATCTTTCTCCCCCGCCCAATCTTACCCTGGTGAGCTGAACAACGTTTGTCTAGTGTAAATGTGCTCGGCTGATTTACTTGGTGCCTTGACTCATGGAGGCTTTTAATTGTTTTTGTCGCATAAATTACTGGGAAAATTGTTGGCTATCTGCTTACAATTGTCTGCACTTTATCAAAAATGTAACAGTGCAAAAAACGTTTGACAAATTGCATGCGACAGCTGCAACAAAAATTTCTGACTTCACAACACTTAACAGTGTTCAGCTAATAGAAAATCATTGCAAATTCAAATTATAATAATCCATTTCCAGTTTTGAAACACTATGAAGCGTAATAAAATAATTGCGTAAAAATAAAAAACTTTTCACAAATATTGTAGGTGTAATAGCTAGCCAGATACACATCCTCAAAAATTTAAGTTTACTATTCACTATTCAGATTTTGGCACTATAAAGCCCGGTTCATACTTGTCTCTTAGTCTCTGTCTCTATGTCTCTGTCTCTGACCGGTTCATACCTGTCTCTCTGTCCTTTGTCCTTTTGTCTCTAAGCTGTCCTTAAGAGTCTCTAAGCGAAGTTGAACAATGCTCAACTTTTCTGCCTGTCCTTAAGAGACAGCCAATCAGAATAAGGAATGACATCACGTGAAAAGTCTCTGTTACCTGAATACAGTAGCTACAACTATATCCAATTTAAAAATAAGTTTTCCACATAATATAACGTTAGCTGTTAACAAGACAATAAAAATGATATCCAATTTAAAATATTTAGTTCGTTTTTAACTACACAAAGTGACCAATGAAATTTGAATTTATTGCCACGTGACCGAGCCTCTGTCCTTTTGTCCTTTTAAGTATGAACGTCATGTCTCTACCAGTGTAGAGACAAAAGGACAGAGACATAGAGACAGAGAGTCAGAGACAGAGACATAGAGACAAGTATGAACCGGGTTTTAGTAAGTACAATTAGGTTTAATTGTAAAGGACAGCTATGAAGTTAGAATTATTACAAGCATTAAAGGTTCAAATTTTTCTGAGTGATGCGCAACTGCTGCCGACTAAATACTGGAGAGAAGGTTTCGGGAAGGTTTCAAGTTTACTCAGATTACAATTTACAGCCAGGACCATAGCTTCTCCTACATTCAAGTTACGGTGGTGACGAAATGAAACTACGATTGCAGTACCAGTGGTTCACAAAAATTGAGCCTCAGCTGGGATTTGAAGAAGGACTTGAACCGCTCAGAGGATGGAGGCATAGTGGAGCCAAACCCGGAAGGAGTTCGTTCTTGCAAAGATAACAAAAACAAGGTTGTTCCTCTGCCGATGATTTGTAATAGGGACCAAGGTTAATGCCAAACTCATACCATGTTTCTACAAGTGGCTCCATATAAGTTATCTTTACTGGTTACACTTTAATGCTTTATTGGTTGCCAGTTCGCTCTCACTGTATACTCAACTTTCAGCTAGCTTTGGTTGTCATCATAACTTGAGTGCTTAAAAAGTTAAAAGTCGCCCGTTCTTGTTGAATTTTGAACCGACAACAAAATAAAAGGTTGAAACAATTAGAGTAGAGGATTCCTTGTGGGCACCAACCTGCATACTTGCCGAGTAATGGCTTTAAGTTTTGGAATTAGGAAATTATTGGCGATAAAGTTCATTTGATTGTTGCTTCAGCTATTTAGCTGAAACAATCTTTGTTGTAGTTGTTACAGTCTTTGAGGTGGCAAATCAGGTTGCGGGAAAAAGTTGACCCATAGTTGACCTAATGAGAGCTGCCCTTACTTGTTTTAAGGAAGTGTCTACTACGTACAAAAATTTGAAACAATGAATATTACCATTCGGCTTATCTCAACGACTGGTTAAAATTTTGCGGCCTGTATCAACCAGCCACTGCTGAATCGCACCCCTATTTATCAGTAATAAGCTGGTTTTATCGGTAAAGGAAATTAGTTGTTAGCGCAAGCTGTTGACACTTTGTTTAGAATGAACGTGCTATGTTTGTGTTACTTTAAAATTGATTTTAAAACTGCCGGCTTATCTTCATTTTCATAACTGTTTCTAATTTCAGCGTCATTATGGAAATGATTGAACAGTATTTGGGTAAATGGGGCAAATACCAAGCTCTCATTTACGGTTTATTAACACTGCCCTTTATCATTGCTGGCATACAAGTTATGGCCTTCACATTTACCGGGGCGGTACCTGAAGCTCGCTGCTTTATAACAGGGATTGATAACCGAACCAGCAAAGACTACCGTAATCCGTTTGTATGGGACCACGGTCGCAATATTTACTCAAACGCGACCATGCAACGAGGAAAATACCTAAACTGCAGTTACTGTCCGGATTCGTCACGTTACACCGAATCGGACAGTCTGTGTTTTGACACTAATTCTACCAATTGCGATCACGGCTTTGTTTACTCCACCCATCAGTACCACTGGACCCTGGCGATGAAATTCGATATGGTCTGCTTCAGTGGGGCCTGGAAGCGCGAATTAGCCTCATCTCTTTATATGCTTGGATACTTGGTGGGCGCCTTTTCCGCCGGTACTTTGGGAGATAAGTTTGGGAGACGCCCGGTGTTTCTGGGATTTTCCTTTGCAGGACTGATTTGTTATCATCTCATTGTTTTCGTGCCAAATTTTTCCCTACTCTGCATACTACATGTGCTGAATGGTGCCCTGTCTCACGGTGCCTACATTTCTTCCTACGTAATTGCAATGGAGCTAATTGGCGGTCTTGCGCGTACTATTTGTGGAGTTTTTGTACAGGGATGGTTTGCGGTAGGATTTCTGTATACTGGGGCCATGGCGTATCTGATCAGAGATTATAGATACCTCCAGCTGGCCCTATCTCTACCAGCTGTGCTTCTGGTCCCCTACTACTGGTTAATCCCTGAATCCATTCGCTGGCAAGTGGTGGAAGGGAAGAAGGAAGAGGCTAAAGCAACGCTTAAAAAGGCAGCAAGATTTAATGGTGTTGCTGTTGATGATGCCGTGCTAGAGAATATGCTGCAAACAAACGAAGAAGTTAGTAGTACCACGTAATGCCAGTCAAGAGTTTATAATAGAAAGAGTAAGGCACTGGAAAAATACAGCAAAGTCATACAATATTAAAAGATAATGTTGTCCAATTCATTCGAGTGGATATATCGATCATACATCGGTTAGAAAGTAGTGTCAGCTCAGTTGTAATTTTTACTATTTTTTATAATTGTAATTGTAATTTTTGATAAGGTAATTGTCGTTCGTTAACCGGTACACCCCAAATCGATGAAGATATAACCATTGATTTTACAGATTTGATCGACGATATGCTGAACGCACTCATCAGCTCCAGCAGAGGGGGCACTACTTAACTCTCTAATAATTGAGAACATGAGAGGAAGGCGGGAAATCAGATGTGTGCAGAATAATGTATACAGAATGTATGTATACAGAATAATAAACGAAAGAAAGAAAGCTTTCACTGCAGCACCAAATTCTTGCCTGAGGTAGGGATCGAACTCACAACCTTTGACAATCTAGGCCAACGCTCTACCGATTGAGCCGCCCAGGCACAATCGAACCAAGCTTCGGTTTGAATTTGTTCCCAGACATTGCTGACACCTTTTGAATAGACATATAGAGACTTCAACTTTGGACCTGATCCTCCATTTGTGCGTAGTATATAAGAAGTCACTGTGTTGCAGAGGTTCTATGCTAGGGCAGTTCTTACTTTTACTTGTTTTAGACCGAATCAGCGACAGTGCTGAGCCTGTTCAAGCATTTTCCTCTTGCTAGAACAACCCTGATCATATTCTACTGCTGGTTCGCCTGTGCTATGACCTACTACGGCCTGTCCTTGAATACCAGTGATCTGCCAGGCAACGATTACACCAATTTTCTTCTGTCAGGAGCCGTGGAGTTCCCAGCCTATGTCATTGTGGTTTTCACAATGGAAAAATGGGGACGCAAAGTTTCAATAATTTCATCTCTGGCTCTCGGAGGTGTTTGTATCATCAGCAGTACCTTCTGTCCTTCCGACCTTTCCTGGCTCATTGTTACCTTTGCCTGCATAGGAAAGGCTTCAGTTGCCGGTGCCTTTGCAATCATCTACAACTATTCTGCTGAACTGTTGCCCACGGTTGCTAGAAACGCAGGCATTGGCGTTGCCTCAGCGTGCGCTCGAATTGCCTCCTTTAGTGCGCCTCAAATCTACCTCTTGGGACCTTATGTTAAAACCTGGCTCCCCTTTCTAATCTATGGTAGTGTGGCAGCCATTGGAGCTGGTCTGTGCTTACTGTTACCGGAAACTTTGAATAAGAAACTACCGGAGACTATCGAAGATGGAGTAGAACTGTCCACGTTTGGACGACAGAAGACCTCCTCACACAGCAAGTCTAATGACGTTGCGAATACAGCCATGTAGCTAGGAGCAATCTATGAGTGTTAGATTATTTAGGTGTTTTTGTAATTTGCATAGCTAGCAATTAAATATGTGGCTTTCATTACAATGTAAATTCAGATACAGCAATTATGGTAAAGCCACAATAGGTTGGTTAATTCAGCAATTCTCCTTCTCCTCCTAATGCAGATAGAGCTCTGTATAGGCGTACCTTGAAGTTAAATGAAGTAAAAATGTACTATTACGTGGTGCAGCGTATTGTGCGTGCACCAACTGCACTCTACATTCATTACTTCGAAAACTTGATTATCCAACAGTTATTTAATACTATATGTATGTATTGTAAAATCATTAAATAAAAATTTCACTCTTCTATTGGTATCGGAATATCTCATTCGCTGGATAAAACCCTACAAGCATAAAAAAGCAATCAATGTCGAAATTAAATTACAAATGTTGCGAAATGCTTTCAAACCACAAATTATGCATACTAATCTATGTATGTATGCTATGCTATAGTATGTAAAGACAAATCATTCCTGTATGGATATCATACTCTTGATATCATGTATGATTAGTATCATTCTATATAATTGCATTTTACTTATGATGAAGCAAGTTTTTTGCTGCGGAACTGCTGATTAATAATATGACTACTTTTAATTAAAACTGAAAAAATAATTTTACATTACCGCAGTCATACGTACATGCAGTTTGCCGGCAGCATACCTACAGGTTATGCGAAAAATGGCATTATAACAAACGTCAATACCGTATCGCTTCCGTTTAATCTCTTCGACAAACAGTCTTCATGATGGTATGTGCAATCTCACTGCCCAAGCCTTGGAAGCTATCAACCAAAGTCATGTGTTCTTCGTAGGGCTCATTTACCAACTTCTTCAATTCATCTTCGTCATAGTTATTCACTCCAATAGCGTATATATCAACACCCTGAAATAAAAGAAAGCACTTTTAGACAAGAATGTAGCAGTAAAATTAATTTAAAATTAATTCATTTGTGTACGAAAATGAAAAAAATAGTGTTACTCTTGGAATAAAGTATTTTGTTGCGTTAAGGCTCCCATTTTGGCCATATCTGTTTCCATAAATATTCTGTAATTATCTTTTTCATAAGGATCCTTTTTTAAAGGAACATAGTAACAGTATAGTCAGTTATTTTACAACGATATAGTCAACAGTGAATATGCTTGCGTATGCTTACCTTATGCTTAAGTTCATTTGCTACTGTTTCAAAGCTATCAGTGGATCCACCGTCCGTTCCAACAATCACAACGTCTCTGGCGCTGGGTCGATCTCCAGCAGTTTCTTTCAGGAAGTCGTCTCTTAGAAGCTTCAGTGCCGCCCCCAGATTTGTCTGACCTCCCAAATGTTTCACATTACCAATGGCAGCTGCAATTAGTAACAGATTTTAGACTTAAGGGGGGGGTCCATTTTTGTTCAATTTTTCGACCATCTCCGATTTCGCTCATTTTCACATATAATGATCTTTGAGTGGGATATTTTAACGAGTTTTCAAATTAAACTCGTATCTCTTACGGTTTTTAAGTTATTTCACCTCAAAGTCGAGGTCCGCATGTGTTAAACATAGGAAACAGAAAAAGTGGTGATTTTATTCTTGCGCCAAAAAGATCTCTCGACAAACAGTTGTAATCCTGCATAATTTTATATTTATAATGTAGCTATAATCATAAACTGCGGTACGCTGGAAGTAGAATTTTGATTTAGGCTCCTAAAATTTTTAAAAAATTTTTTATTTATCGAAAACATTGGAAAATCTTCAAAATTCAACGTTTTTTGCAGCTGAAAAGTGGGGTCTTCGGAAAGAATTGCAAATTACTCTAATTCAGAGGCCTAAATAAAAATTCTAACTCCAGGGTTCCGTAGTACTTGAATTGGCGGTTCCACTGATACCAATGGTTTCATTGTATGTTTTACCAGTTTCGAGATCTTTTTGGCGCAAAAATGGGCATTTTTAGCAAAATTTTTAAAATTTCGGTTTTTTCGAATAACCCCGAATTTCACAAAACAGCGATTTTTTAAAATTTTTCAAAATATGGCATATTATACATCAATCGAAAGCTCTCATTGCAGGGATGAATTCTTTCCATAGAACTATGGGCCGGAAATGCTTCTATTTTAAGTTAACCGCTGTTAAATGTTTCATTACATCAGGAGGAACAAGGGCCTTGTTTCTCCGAGAAATTCTTTAGAGAAGCTTCTGATCAAGCCCATCCGGCTGGAAACTGTACGAAAACGCTTTTCTTAATAGTTTTTAAAGGTGTATAACAAAATAAGCTAAAAACATAGAGTTAATTTGCGAAAATTTGCCTCAGCTGGCTGCAGCACCCTTGTGCTCGCTCATATTTAAATTGCACGCAGTTGATGGCTCGTAACTTAAGGAGAACTGAACAAAACAACTCAAAATTTAAACTTGATATGCACGACATATGTGGCTAACTTATGTGTGAAAACGAGCGAAATCCGTCGCCTAAAAATTTTTCATGATGGACCCCCCCCTTAAATAAGATACCTTTAATAGAATTCTCCTTACTGTTCTTTGCGTACTACTTTACGTATTAGCCGATCCCAATTAAATGTCTATGACTGAATAAGAGTAGAAGATAAATAAGATTAGAAAGTAATAAACCAGGAACAAGCCCAAAACAATACTAGTTACATCCTGTATGTCTGCACCATATTAACCATCAGAACCAGCAGCATGAATAAAGAAAGTTAAAATAAGTTTACATAGCCTCAATGTAACATTTCAATATTCAAATCAGCGAGCTCACTTTTAACGTCGTCTAGGTTGTTGTAGCTGTTAAAGTAGAATTCTGCGTTGACATCTGTTCCAAACTGAATCATGGCAACGCGTGAGTTACTGTTCAGGTGGCCGACCAGTCGCTGCAGAAAACTCATGGCTCGTTTGAAGTTGTCTTTGCCGCCCACGTTAATGCTTCCAGAACCATCCATAACCAAAGCTAAATCTATGACCTCCTTGTCACATCGAGCTAGAATGTATTAACCAATTTGGTTTATTAATTTCATAAAATTATGAGTTCACTGCAGACACATGAAAAGTAAAAACTGAGCAGTCACTGTAAAAGTAATGATTAAATAGATGCAATGATTTTTGCTTTCAACCTTACAATTTTTAAGAGTTTTATGAGTCATATCATACATAATTGAAGCTGAATAAATCACTCTTGCTTCGGCACTTATCGACTTAGCAATTTAGAAATATATGTTAAATTGATTATCGTTCGTTTTTCGTCGATTGCTCGTCGAATCGCGCATTGTGAAATGTCAAATTTCAATGCTCACATAACCACCCTTTATTAGCATACATTGGCTATGCATTTAAAATACCCTAATAAAGCCAGCCACCTCAAAACTCACTGGAGGGCTCTGGTGGGCTCTGTGCAGGAGCAGCAACAGGCTTTGGAGGGGCTAAATTAGAAACATATAGGTACATCTTTTAAACGACCCGTAAAATTAAAACTACTGAATCAGTATAAAATAGTTACGGTGGCCTGTTGATATGGGAATATGCACTCACCGCAGATAGCGAATAAAAATTTAAGCATAAGCTCGATAAATCAGATTATAGTCGCGATAAACCACGCCAGATCCATTATCTAGTTCATTGAGTAGCTCATTAAAAATAGATACAGTTCAATACTTAAACGAGTAGTTTCTTCCATGGTTTGTTAAGCAAGAAACTAAATATAATAACTAAATTATACTGAAAAATTGGTCAGATTCGTTCAATTAAAATAGTATTGCAACTATTGGGATTAACAAATGTGAACACACCTTGCGCTGGGCCACCTGCATTTGCGGTATTATTGTTACCGTCTCCAGATCCTGAAACCAAAAGTAAAATCTGCAATTTTCTGTTAACAAA
>JASAND010001678.1:0-20602 GCA_030248195.1 Trissonchulus latispiculum
CATGGTGAAACACAAAACGTTCTCACAAATTCCAAGATTTAAGCTAAAAATACCTACATTTTACGAAAAATCTCCAACGAAGCCGGAAAAGCTATGAAAATTTGCCTATTTTTGGCAAAAATTTGGTCCCTCAAAAAATCCCGCGGAAAGCAAAAATTCCGGGAGGGGTGATTTCGGGGGGAAGGCATTTTTGGGGGAAGGTCAATTTCGGGGGGATCCCTCGCCCCCTCCTTCTGTAAAAAATATCCTGAATAGCAACGACATAAATAGTTCGTAGTTCCAAAATGCGTATATATAACGACGACTTTATTATACATATTATCTATTTATTTTATATCTATTAATTTACAAACTTTGTTTTTCCAGTCGGCGGATGACAGCGATCTGGAGAGCGAAGCGGCCAAGCGAAGAAAGTCTTGGAAGAATCATCGTCTGGAAGAGGAGGGACTCTACGCCTGCGATCAGTGCGATAAAATGTTTGGCAAACAGAGCTCCCTGGCTCGTCACAAATATGAACACTCCGGTAAGAGCAATTACGGATCTACAGCAGTTTGAATGGGACATGCAACTGTCAACTCACTGTCATAAACAACCATAGGGCTCAGAGCCAAACTAAAATGCTGTAAATTTGCCCTAAAGTGTCGCTCGTGTTAAGTACTAGCCACCGTTTAGAATGGCTGATTTAATGCAGTCCTAGGATAAGACTGTGTGTCGTCTGTACTTGCTAGAAGAGTGCATCACTAAATCAACCGTCATAATCAGACCTTCCTCTTCGCTTTCCAACAGACATATGTTACCCCCTCCTCATTCAACTTCAAGTACTTCAACTCTTAAACGAATTTCCAGTACAGGTTGACCTGTTTTTGCGACACCAAAACTGCAAACCACATGCAACAGTCGTTTCTGTTTTAGTGCTTAGGTAATTAGCCAGGTTGTCTGATTTGAGCAATTTTTTTGTTTTTTTCATTTGAGGTTTTTAGAGTTTGAAAAATTTTAAGTTTTTCCTTCTGTCGATCATAATTTATTCAGATAGGTTCTCGCCAAAATTAATAAGGTGTATAGAAATTACATAGATGACACGTTGACAGCTCTTTTATATTGCTTGACAAATTTTTAGAAACTTTTCCAAGTGTTAGATCGAACTATATAATGCATCGATGGGTTCGCTTTCCCTTCCAACATTGAGTCTTTTTGTAAAGGAGCAAAAGATATGGCCATTTTAAACTTAAAATGCCTGCCTATGTATGTATGTAGGTAGGGAGAGGTAGAATAGATGTGCAGCCCATTTGGTCCTTTTTTATATGTAGGTATTTGTAAGAAGAGGTATAAGACAGAGTGTAGCAGAGGTCCTGCTTCGTTTCTTCGCTTCGCTCGCTCTTTCTCTCCCTCCCGCCATTTAACTGGTGGGCCCTTGAGTGTTGTTGTGTCAACGGACCAGGTGCTGAGATTTTGTAAAAGTCTCAATCTCCATCGGCTTTCCGATGTACCTTTGTGTCCCACTTTTTCCACAAGGTTCGTCTGAAATGGATGGGCACAGTTGCTCCTTCAGTTTCATAATTGATGAGCTCACAAACTACACCCCTTTAACAGGTGGAATAAATGTTCCCCCCGCCCGCCCGAAAGGAGATGGCAGACTTTAAAGAAATATTAGGTACATCCTTCCAAATAATGCTGATTTTGAAGTTTAGGCCGCTGCTAATGTGGGACGTGATTTAAGGATACCTCAAAAACTGTGCCAACCTTCGTTTTAGTTTAAAGATAGGCACACACTTTTGCTACGGTTTTATGCCTGTCACGAGCACCTTAACTTTAGAACACAAACTAACAAATCATTTACAAAAACTACTTTACTGATAACCCTAAAAGTATGACACTTCAAGCCTATCTTTTAAAGCAAAGAAAAGAGTTAGCTGTTTGCTAATTTCGGCAGTTTTTTCTTTTTGGACAAAAACAATAAGATTGCTGAGGTGCAATGTAGATGCACAGCCCTCCCTAGTCCCTAGTCCTTAGGATGGTGTCTAAAACCGGGAACAGGAACAGGAACATGAACAGCAACAGGAATAAAGGTTTTTTTTTTTTTAACCCGAGTAAATCACGCCTTGTTAGTACTATATGTCTTTTATTACATAGACGTGATTTGCCCCGCGGCCGCCCAACCCCAATGCCGCGTCCACATACAACAGGTATTACATCTGCCACGGCGATGCTGATGCATGCAAGCGGCTACGTCGTGACAGGATTAGTAGACAATTATATATAAACTCATACAAGAGCATGAGCGTATATATATACACACAGTGACGCAAGGTTGGCAGCCCGGGTTTGTATGCTATTAATGTTTGAATAAAATGCGACTGAGAAAAAACAAATTTGAGGTTAGTTTATGAAAGTACATACATTGCGTGAAACGAAATAAAATATGGCATGCAAAGGACTACTGTCCTTGTAATGCACGCCCCCGCATAAACTTGTGCAGGTGAGCTTCATGCTTTAACAATTTCGACTTAAATGTGCTCAGAGAGGAACAGGTAACAATACTGTCCGGTAAACAGTTCCAAACATTGCAAATTCTATAGAAAAAGAAATGGCTAGCTCTAGACTTTTTATATCGGCTTATATAGGTCTAAAACCAGGAACCGGAACAGGAACAGGAACAGGAACCGTGGTCTAAAAACAGGAACAGAACGGGGGTCTAATTTCAGGAACAAAATCAGGAACAGGGGTCTAATTTCGGGAACAGGAACAGGGGTCTAATTTCAGGAACAGAATCAGGAACAGGGGTCTAATTTCAGGAACAGGAATAGGGGTATAATTTCAGGAACAGGAACGGGAGTCAGGAACGGAACGGGGTCTATTTTCAGGAACAGAATCAGGAATAGGGGTCTAATTTCAGGAACAGGAACGGGGTCTATTTTCAGGATCAGAATCAGGAATAGGGGTCTAATTTCAGGAACAGGAACGGGGGTCTATTTTCAGGAACAGAATCAGGAATTATAGGGGTCTAATTTCAGGAACAGAATCAGGAACAGGGGTCTAATTTTAGGAACTGGAACGGGGGTCTAAGTTCAGGAACAGGAACGGGGGTCTAAAACCAGGAACAGGAACGGGGTCTATTTTCAGGAACAGAATCAGGAATAGGGGTCTAATTTCAGGAACAGGAACGGGGTCTATTTTCAGGATCAGAATCAGGAATAGGGGTCTAATTTTAGGAACAGGAACGGGGGTCTATTTTCAGGAACAAAATCAGGAATAGGGGTATAATTTCAGGAACAGAATCAGGAACAGGGGTGTAATTTCAGGAACAGGAACGGGAGTCTAAAACCAGGAACGGAACGGGGTCTATTTTCAGGAACAGAATCAGACCCTGATTCTGTTCCTGAAATAGACCCCCGTTCCTGTTCCTGAAATTAGACCCCCGTACCTGCTTCAGAAATTAGACCCCTGTTCCTGATTCTGTTCCTGAAAATAGACCCCGTTCCTGTTCCTGTTCCTGTTCCTGGTTTTAGACCTTTGTTCCTATTCCTGTTCCTGTTCCTGTTCCTGTTCCTGTTCCTGGTTTTAGACACCACCAGTCTCTAGTCGCAATTATCTGTAATCTAGTATATATTACCGCATGTCCTGCATATATATAATAACGTGCACTTGCCTTGCAGTATTGAAAAGTCTGGATTTTTAAATTTTGCTAAAATTCTTTCACTAATTCTTTAAATTTATATGTATATCATCTGTGTCCTTGTGTTATGTTGGAGGTTTGATCTCTGTGTGTATTTTTGTAGGTCAGCGTCCCTATAAGTGTGACACTTGTGAGAAGGCGTTCAAGCACAAGCACCACCTCACGGAGCACAAGCGACTCCACAGTGGGGAGAAGCCCTTCCAGTGCGACAAATGTCTCAAACGATTCTCCCATTCCGGATCCTACTCTCAGCACATGAATCATCGATACTCCTACTGTAAACCAATGAGTTGTGATTGATTGATTGATTTTTATTGTATGTGATTATACTGTATTAATTGAGTTCCACGTTTCTATTCTCCTGGCTTTTAGTATGTACTTGATGTAAATTTCTGAAAAATATCAGTAAAAATGATAGACTTTTAGACGGGAATTTAAGGAGTTCAGGTTCTAGTGAAATTTGCAACGTTTTCGTGAATATTTCTGGCATTTAAGTAACTTCAATTTTGTGATTTTTGTGCAATTTCTATTGTAGTTTTGTGTTCTGTATTAGACTATTTTTGGTGCCCTTCCATGACATGATGTATTCAGCTCTGTGTATTTATTTAATCAGTTTGTAGCCAAATATTTTTAGTCTTCGTCTTGCCAGTGGTATATATAATCTCTGTTTATTTGTTTGTTTGTTACATTATATATTTTTTCTTTATTTTTAAGAAATCACAGCCTGTCGTCTTCCATTGCTTTTGTTTATACTTTTTGTAACTTAACTCTCTGCTCACAGTGCTTATTTATAATTGAATGTTTCTTGAAAACCTCAGTTTGTAGTATTGAAGGTATAAAACGGTTTTTTGCTTTCGATCAAGCATTTTGGAATCAAGAAGAAATCATGCTATAACTATTTACTACTACTTATTTTAGTTTAGCCATGTGTTGTACTTTAATGTTCTATATATATATATATATATATATATATATATATATATATATATATACATATGTTTCTTCTGAGTCAACATTGAACAAATCGGTGCTTCCATGTGTACAGGTTCTATATTTAGATTACTGTATAACTAGCTACTTGTTGCTGCATTTGTTACATACTTTATATATACGTTTTTGCTTTATGTTTGTCTTATTCCTTTTTACGAGTTTCTGAAGGTCTTCCGAAGCCAGTATTCGTTGAGATTGTGAATATGTGTATTGTTCTTTTTGTGAACTGTTGCTAGCTGTAGTTTGAACATTTAATGCTGCCCAAAAACCTTCTAACATTATGGTAACTTTTCCAATTTGAAAGAAATCTTCTTTTCCCCTTCATGTAGATGGCATGGTTTTTATGTAGAAGGACCGAACACAACGGCGTACGGTTTGACCATTATGTGAGGTCCTCCTTTGCTGTATGGGGGGGGCTCAAACTTTGTAGTCACACCTTTATTTATTTGTTGTCTAATTTCTCCATTTTCATTCTTCACACCTTCCTTACACTGCAGTTTAATTGCTTATCAGTTGAATTAATGCTCAAACAGTTGCAGTGAGGTCCGGACAAGTGCAGGACGAAAAAAATCTGAAGGGTCCACCGACGTCCAGCTGCTGCCGAAAAGTCGGATTCTGTATGGTAAAGTTTGCCCAGAAAATAGAAAAAACTGGAATTCGGGAGAGGAGCTCCAGATCTGGACTGGAGGAAACACCCTCTCCCCAAGCACTTTTACGGTGGCTCCTGTTAGAGGCCAGATCTATTAAAATTTTCCAAACCGTCATAGAGTTCCGCTGTACTGATCAGACGTGGTGTGGAAAATTTGATTTGTCTATATTTGAAGCATGTTAATTATTTCAGTTACACTAAAAATGTTCAAACTACAAAGTTGCTTTTTAGTTTTTGTTGTCTTCCAAATCCCTTGCTTCCATTTTTGTCTTGTGATAATTTTGCAGTTAACAATGTTTATGTTACTAGAATGTTATAGTTTTGTTTGTACAGTTTTTATATATTCTTGCCCTTTGTAGAACCTACCAAATTAATTTCTTGGCGATTTTTGTCAGTCTCAGTTCAATATCTAAAAATTATCTACTTATATAATTAGTATGCATAGGCTATAATTGTTGTGAATCATTTTATAGTCAACTACTGTTTTGTATATATATATAATTGTTTGTTTAGTAATTTTTGTATAATTAATTAGTTATCTAATTAACTGTGTTATGTGGATTCAATGAGGCCAAATCTTGTACACAGAAATATGCTTTGGCGTTGCTTCTGTGGCCGCTCCAATGTGACTGTACATGTACTGTATTGTCGTCTCGTGACTGTCATATGCTTTTGTTAGCTTTACCTACTTCTTCAAATTCAACATTGTCTTACGGTAGCCTTAACATGTCTGGAAAATTAAAAATTGACTCTTAAATAGCTGTTATTCTTCTTTCATAACTTCAGATACTTCTGAAACGATTAATATCCATGCGTTATGTTTGCAGTTAAATGTTTTTGTTACACTGCTATATATACTTGTAACTGTGTTTGTACTGTCGCTTTGTTTTCGCTTACAGTAATAAACTCACAATCACTGCACCTGTTAATGGGCTAGAATTATGAAAAAGTGGGATGAGATTAGAAGAAAGTCATCGTCAGCAAGAAACCAAGAGCAAAACTAAAATATAAGCCTAGCCAATGCAAATATCCGTTTGGAACGGATAGAGATATTTTTGACGTCCCTCTCAGTAACTTTTTAGGGCGTGCATAAAATGCGGCCCCGGTCGCGTATTTATAAAATGTACACTTGATTCGCGCAGCAGGAAAGTGTACAACGATCGACAGTACTGACAATATGACGTCACAGTTAGTAATCTATGTATGACGACACGCAAAATTTCGGGAGGAGAGTACACCCAGTGAAGCCAAGATCAGATTTTTCTTCGTCTAAAAGGGAACTAAGAAAAATTTAAAAAATGAAAGAAAGTTGCACACAGAGTTGGACGCGGTCGCGGGTACCCGCGGGCGGTCGCGGTCGTGGTCAAATTTTCTTGACCGCAATGACCGCAAATTTCCATCAAATCTTCTCAATTTGGGCCAATTTGTAGCAAAAATTTTCAATTTTTCCAAAATATTTTACGTATTTGCATTGCCATAAGTGGTCCTCTGGACGAATCATTAGGTTTATATTTATTCTTCATTTTGTTTTACTGCATTAAATGCTTTGCCTGTTGGGTGGACAAGCTGTACAAACTGTCAGTCCTTACGGTAGTCCTTACTGAAATTTGTTCAAATTTGTTTATTTCTAATTCTGTTTAATTTGATTTTAGAAAATTTTTTAATTTTGCGGGTTCAGCGGAATTAGTCACCCTACACCTACAAATTTGAAGTCATTCGAATGCTCTTACCAATACCTACAACTTTGTTGTTTCCAGTATTCTTTGACTCCTTACGATTTCAGGGATAACGCCAAAATCTTTTTGAGTCAAAGAGGACATTTTCGAAAAATCTAATTTTGTCAGATTTTTACAGCTTCAAGAACACAGGTCGGTAAGTCAAGCATTGGCCACATTTGTACTCCTACAATTCATGCTGTCCCAATGGAGAGCTCTATCTGGCATTTCTGCCTAACCAGTAAGCTCAACAACAAAAATGTAAAATTTTAAAAATGGCAATTGGATTGCTTGAACACGAATTTCTCTGAACTCATGCAATTAATTAGAAAGCGGCTTTGCACACGCGTTGGGACAATTGCCGCGGGCTATTTTCCAAGAGTTTGAGTCTGATCATTTGATTTGAGAAAAATAAGGGTCTAAACTAGAAAATTTTGAAGAAAATCGGAAAAAAGCGTTTGTTTTCCTCAAAATAATGAGCTTGTTTGTTTATTAAGCAATTTCAGAAAAAATAACCATTACAAAAATCAAATCCTTTTGTAATTTCAGTTGCACGATCGAAAAATAGTGAAAATACATACCTTAAATATGCGAGAAAGTGGGCTTTTTACACGGATTTAAAGCTCACTAACTCAAACTTTTGCGGTCACACAATTAGCATGCGGGCTGCGGTCGCGGTCGCGGGCGGTCGCGGTCATGACTACTGCGGTCGCGGTCAAGAAAAATGTGTCCATCTCCAACTCTTCTGGTTGCACATCACCACAGGCTAGGTTTAAGCCTAAGCGTAAAGCTAGAGATTAAGTCTAAGCATAAGTCTAAGCCTAAGCCCGAGCCTAAGCCTAATCCATACCTTTAACTTAGACTAGTTATACCCAGTGAAGTCAACATGCGATTTTTCTTCGTCTAATAATTGTAGTAATCCACTAATGCACCAAACGATTTTTTAATAATCACTACAAGACTAATAGGGACAGGTCATGGTGCTGCCAGCCAAAATTTTAGTAATCCATGAAGCCGAAACCAAAAAACATACGTTAAGCCATACGTACCTATACAAGATTTTTAGCAGTTACAACTTACAACCAGAGTTGGCAAATGGGACGAATTCTCCGATCCCATCCCATCCCATCCCACCAGACTTTCAAATGTACCGTCCCATCCCATCCCATTTGTCCGAACTTGCTTTTTCCAATCCCATGTAATCCCACTTGCAGTATTTGACCTTACAATCGTGGTAGCATTGAAATTTTAATATTGACATAAGGTCTTAAGGTGGTGGCATCCTTTTATGACCGGAATTTTGAAGCGCAATAAGCTTTCGCAATTTTGCTAGTTGGAAGAGATTTACACATCGTGTTAAAGCTTATAATCAGTAAATACGAAAAAAGCAAAATTTGCAAAAAAAACCAGCAAAATTTGTTGACATACTAACTAAATAGAGCATCAAATATTGAGTATCGCTTTCTCAAAACAGTAGAATCGGGCAAAATTTCATTTTATGCCATGATATGAAGGACATGCGGGTCGAGGGAAATTTTATGGATTTTGTTTATCAGGTCTTAATTCTCCAGAAAATCCGCCAAATGTGCCACGAAATTTGCAACATCGCATTGAGTATTCTCGCAGCTGGTAAAGTTCAAGTCAAAAAAGTCCCTTCGCAATATTTAGAATTTTCATCCTGCGAAAGCTTACGCGAATTCATGGGGTTGTTTTTAGAAACTGATGTTTAAAACAAAGTAATCGCAGTTTTGCCAAATGAATGGGCCAAATCTCTACCTTAAAGCAACGAACTCCAGCTAATAGTCATTAATAAAATGTGCAATTTTAGATTGTATAAATTGAGTAGAAAGTAAATCAATAGAACTAAATCGATTGAGTATCAAAAGTCTCCGTAAGATTAGGCAATAATTTTGACAAAACTGATTTCCTCAAAAATGGCCTTTTTTGCCCTACAAAATCATTTTTGGCATATACAAACTACAAACTTAAGGGAGCCCACTTTGGAGTAACTGTTTCGACCATCTCCAAGTTAACTCAGTTTTACAAATTTTATTGTCTAAGTGAGATATTTTAACGAGTTAAGTTAAGTTTAATTTAAGTCGCATCTCCTTCGGTTATTGAGAAAATTTATCTTAGCCTTGCCTATGCAATTGCGATATGCAATTATTCAGTGCCATACCGTGTAGTGTACCCAGTGAAAAATTTGGTATGGCACTACCCCTCTTCGCGGAAACAACTGGGGCGTGGCACTAAGGAAAAATTCACCTCAAAGCTGAGGTCTGCTGTGTCGAAATAGGAAATTGAAAAAGTTTAATTTATATGTAATATTATTGTAATATAATTCTGTGCCAACAAATCTCGAAGCTGGTGTAAGACTCCTGGTAACATTTGTACAGTTTTAAGACTCTAAACAGATACTGTGTCACTGTGGAATTAGAATTTTAAATTAGGTATTCAAAAAAATTTTAATTAATTTTTGAAGTTAGCGAACTGCCGAAAGTCGCTAAATGCTAATTAAATGCTTTTGGTGATTAAAAATGAGGGTCATCAAGTTTTGTTCACCTGTATATTATAAAACACTAGAGATCCTAACTTTACAGATGAAAATGAAAGTGATGAAAATTTGTAAATTTCCACATTTTACAATACTTTTTTACTTAAGTTCTTCGCAACGCAAAATTGTCGAATTTGAAGTCGAAAAAGTCGCAAAAACTTGTCAAAAAACATTATTTTTTGATTAAGCCGTGACGGGACCGTGTTTTATGTATGGGATCGTGATGAGGCCGTGTTTTATGCACCCGGGCCAGAGCCGGGGCGTTCTGTGTACCGGGCAGGGGTCGTGTTGTATGCACACCCACTTTTTTCCAATCGGCAGTTTTCCCATCGGTTTTGTTCACTAGAGATATTTGTAGAGTCACCGAAGAGGTCAAATGCCAGAGTGTTATGGTGTGTATCATCGTGAAGTCCGACGTTGTATCCTTTCTATAAGTCAGGTTTGATCATATCGATAGCGGTAAAAGTCAATGAAGCTCATACGTTTTGCGATGCAAGAGCGAGTGTGCATTAAGCCCAGGTGAGTTTTCGATGCTTATGCTTCGGTAGATAGGCTATGTATTAAAATCGTCCTATTATAGATCATACATGGCTCATCCCTATAAAATGGGATTCTTCCGCAACTGCGTTTGGAGCTTTATTGGTTTTACTGGTGGTTGGTTATGTAAGCCCTAAGGTTAATTGTTGCTGAAGTTGTTAATTGTTGTTGTCGCATTAAAATTAATCAGCAGTCCTAAACTGTCACCTAAACATCCCTGACTAAAATAATTATATACAAAGGCTCAAACAAGGGAATTGTCTTTTGTCTCCAACATTATTTATTAAGTCTAACAAGTTATTGCTGGGAGCGTATTAACCTTTATCATCATGGTACTTTGGTATTTTATGAATATTCGAAAATTTTGAAAGTCAATATCTTACGGAATATACGATTTAAACAAGAACTAAACAAATAGCCCCTGCGTACCGGTTAGATCATAAAGCATCATAAAAACCAAGGTAGAATTTATTTCCGAACGATTACTTTTTACATTGCCATTCGCGATGGGAATGGTAAACGTAACTTTGTCATATATTCAACCGCCTGTAACTTTTGACAGAAACCACTTAGATAAACGATATGCACATCGTTTTACAGGTCTTTTTACGCTGTTTCAATATTCAAATTTATCATGTCAAGCTTAAAAGCAATTGTAATATATAATCCACCGATAACGACTAGGAACTATTCTAACAAGGAACAAAGCTCTAACTAATCAAAAGTTGTGCGACGAGAAGTACACCATTATTGTTACTACTACGCACTTGCTAACTGGTGGTGCTGCAAATCAGGAATATATAATTGACACATGACTGCTAACGAAATTGTACAGGTCTACCAACAGTATGGAAATGAGCTCCAGTCCAAGGCAAATATGAACAACTGCGTCAACGATTCGGCGGACTGCAACAGGATAGCCAGCAAAAGTTGCAGGACTGGCAACAACAGGCCAAGGACAAGGTCCAGAAGGCCAAATCTCAAATGGATGCTACCGTCAACGACGTAAGAATACATATACTAAATAATAAATTTTATGGTCTACAATCTGAAACTATTAAAATTGTTACGTGCGTGTCGTTATCGAAACTGTAAAGCTGTTTTAGCCTAACCAATAGGCTGGTTTAGTGACGATCTTTCTACATAAACTTCCTGCTAAGGAGAAGTCATATACTTGTCTTTGGATCTGACGCTACTTAGACTTTGCAGCTCAAAGTTTAAAATGATATATTCTTCAGGTTCAAGATGCGGTGTAGGACTTGAGCGCAGTAGGACACAAATTCTTGCTGGACACCAATACTTGGCTGGCCATATGCTACATCGTCATGGGAGTTGGCAGCTTCCTTGGAGCAACCATTGCTCCAGTTGCCGAAATATTTGCAGTGAAGTAAGCAAATGTTGTTTGATACCGACGAACATAATTCTTTAACTTCAAAGTATGCAGATACAGAATGGAACAGTGGTACTGACTGACAAATTGAATTGGACGAGATCATTCAATGTACAAAATTGTCAACAGGAGTTCGTATTAAAAATGGATCAAATTCATCTCTTCAATTATTGCTTTTCCATACAGCTTCGTTTCCATTTCTGGTTCCTTAGTGAATTTTCCCACCAGAATTTTAAAGTCATTGGAGAACTGCAACTGAACCGTTGCAAAACTATCACTTTCATCCTAACCCCAGCCTGCTGCTATCACTATCAGAAAAAGACTGCCATGGCACCAGAGGCAAGCCGTTTCCAAAGCCTCCAGGCCGCTCTGGCTTTGGGTCTGATTTTCGGACTCAACTATAACGATGGGAACACCATGTTCTACCTCCAGCCGAACATCAACGTGGGCGGTTTCTACATCCTAACCGGTGGTGTCGGTCTGATCCTGTATTCCATCATTTATCTCTTGGAATCCTACACGAGCGAACAGATCTCGGAAGTGCAACGATCCCAGGCTCAGTAGAAGAAATCCGACGAACCATTACTGAAGAGAAAAGTTTTTAGTCGGGGTTTAATTTCAAAGGAATAGTTTTCAGTCAAGATCTAATTTCAAAGGACTAGGAGTTTGGTCGGTTCATCGGATTTCTCATTCATTCAATAAATTAGAAATCCGATGAACCGACCACTCCTTTGAAATTACTGTAGATCTTGACTGAAAACCATGCCTTTGAAATTAGACCATGAGTAAAAAATTTTATCTTCAATAAAACGTGGCAGCTGTGTGAGTGTGATTGTGCTAAGTTACCTAAAAGACTACACACTATAGGATCCTTCAAACTGTTTACTTCCACAAACGCAAAAACCACAATTAAAAATAGTATTTACAGTACAATACAATAGATGGAACAGAAAACTCCAGGCAAGAGACCATTAAGTCCTTAAAAACCGGTCGGGCTTCGCAATGACGATAATTCAGATTTATAATTGAATAAAATCCAACTCATTTTACTTCTTAACCCTTTAATGCCTAAATTTCCGATGAATCGTCGAAATGAACCGTCGAAAATGACCGATTTCTCATTTTTGGTTGACATTTCTTACTGGGAGCACGTAGGGAGATGGGACTACCACCAATTGATATATAGATAATTAATTGCTCTACATTTCATGTGAAAGCATTGAAGGGTCCCCGATGCACCCAGAAAAAGGTACAAGCCATCAAAGTCGGGAAAAGTGCGAAATTTTGCTAAACTTCCACTGCAGAAAACCACCTAATTGATTTCTAGGTGCAAGAGTGGATTCTGAGACGGAATAAATTATGTGTTATTTTAATGTGCAGCACCTCCTCTATCACATGGTAAAACGGCTGTTCCGCCAGCGAACTACAGTTGGCCCTAGATTCGTTTGAATGCAACGCTCGAACAGGTCCCGAAGTTTTCAGAATTTTCATTGTCGGCGGAAAGCTATAGAAACTCCATAATTGTCGCTGGCGTGGAAATACTCCCCCAAACTTGGATCGACGTGTTGACGAAAAAAGGAGCAAATTCCCAGACTTTGGAACCGCCTCCGTGGGAAATCCTATGGACATGGACCACATCAAATGGAGATCCCACGTGTGTCCCCTGGCATCCGTCTGGTCAACGGCGCAAATGGGTTCCAACCTCCCAGGGGCACAGTTTATGGCCGTGTCGGATCAACACAGAAGCATCTGGAGTCCTTAAATTATGCTACCGAGCGGTGTGGTCCAATCCCCCACATCTTTTCCTAACGGATGATCCGATGTGTGGACCTACCTTGCCGAACACGTGTGCTGGACTACTGGATGTCGAAGTGCCCTCATATAGCTTTTCAGCTGACGAGCCTTTTCAGCTAACAACAATAAAGGGCAATTCAGCTGGTAAAATCATAACCAGCTATATAATGGATAACGACTGTACAGTGATTGTATGGCAACCCAACTTCACGCCTTGCTTGACATGACTTCAGAAATTATAAGTTTGGCTACCCAAATGCAATAGTACAGCATTACACCATCCGTGCATAAATGGTTTTATTCCTTCCAAAAGCGAGAAACCGACAACGATGAAAGCAATATTTCTTCCCGGTGCCCCAGGTGCTTGCGAGAAAACCTATGTATTTCAGCAACAAAGATTAGTCAAGACAATAATTCTAAACTACTAGTCATCTTCCCAAGCAAAGCAGTACGTACGTATATACACGTACAAAGGACATAAATGCGACAAATTGCACATATATAGGTGTACCTTGGAAAAGTTGTGAGTGGGGGTAACTGAAATTAGGGTGGGTGGGGGTCAGCCGGTTTCGGGTGGGGTGGGGTCCGGAAATCTAATTTGGCAAGGGGGTAATATATTTTTCTTACATTTTTCATCAAAAATTTAAGAGAAAAGTTGCGATTTTGCTAAAAAAACGCTAATTGCAACAAAAAATTAGCAATATTATAAACGATTTGGTCATTTTTTGGAAAAAAGTTTTGCGAATTCTATTTTTCCTAATTTTGAGCCAAAATTTTGAAAAAATTGAGGGTGGGTGGGGTCAGGAATTTGGCCATATGGAGCGGGGTCTGCCACCAAAATCTCGAGGGAGGGGTCGGGAGTTGTCCATATAGGAAAAGGCGTCCCCCCTCAGGTACACCTACGTATGCGTACAAGCCCAAGGTATATCACACGTAGTACAAGCCCGCTAACAAATATACAGACATAAAAAGAAACTGCACAAAATCACAGTAAAAATTCTTAGCAACTTAGATTTTTAACAGACACGCGAAACAAACTAAAACAGTGCCTACGTAATATATATACACTACATAGCTGCACAAAACCTTAAAAATAGCTAAATGTATCCATATACAGCTAGCGCTACAACAGCAAAGCAAGAAAAATGACTAAAACCATGATGTCACGGATATAGTAAAACTTAAGCAAACAAGACAACAGATTATACCAAGGAAAATCTTCTCTGAGGGAAATTATCCTTAAAACTAACCCCGCCCCGGGTTATACCAAATCGGATTAACGTTAGCTGCAGATTAGCCGAGGACTAAGTTCCGATTTGCTATTCAAATACTGGACTACTTAGAACCTCAGCTAATCCACAGTTAGTCCTAATATTATTTGGTGCAATCTAGGGTAAACTCAACAGCTTATTGCCAGCACTGCACTGGAATCATTAGTGACATAGTTGACAACCACGAGACTTGCTACTTTTGATGTCGCAAACCATTTTGCTGAATGTAGCTTTAAATTAAGATCAAACTTTATTTGGAAAAAACAACATTCCTGACTTTTGACAAAAATTGCGAACAAGCTTTCTTTAGCTAGGTTTTTTTGGTCAAAAGCAACGTCGTTTGCAGAAATGAACAACAGTTTTAACGACGCCAAAATCAAAATGAAGAAGAATAGCGAGGCCGAATGTGTAAGTGCCACTCAAATCTTACAAGTATATATGCAAAGTTTCCACTATGTTTAAACAGTGATTTTTGAAAATTTTCCCGGCTTTTGGGGGCTGCCGACCACAAACCCTAGCTCTATTTCCTATTTCCTTTGTGATTTTTGCTAAGCTTCGATCCGTTTGAATAGGCAATCAGTATATAATATATACAGAGCTAAGACGTAGACTACGAGATTTCATGCCACATTTTTGATGCAACTTTCTCATACCATTTTCAGTGAATATATATTTCTTTGAAAAATTAGTCTCCAGATTTTCTTGATAGAGAGCTTAAGACGTGCAATCAGGTATATATGGTTAAGCAATTTTATTGTCTTAGTTCGGACTCGGAGTAGGGACGGATCTGGGTGGGAGGAGTCGTCACAATTTGAAGGTAAAAAAGCAAACAGGAAAATGGGCAAAAATAAAATATTTATTCATAAAGCCCTCCTATTTGTACAAAAACAAATTCTCCTTAGCTGCCTAATAGTTTTCTAAAATTGTAGTTTTGGGATCACAGAAGGTAGCGCGAAGAAAGTTCATTCGAGCTGGAGAGCTTATTACTGCGAGGCGGGACGCAATTTTTGATATATCGTTTTTAGTATCATAACAAACCTGCTGGTCAAAAATGAGCAAAATCCCAGACCCAGTCTGAGCTATGGCGCTTCAAAGTTTGAAAAAGCAACGATTTCAGACAAAACAGCCATTTTATGTCAACTTTGAGCAGTCATAGCCGACTAATACGAAAAGATAAGAGCCAATATTTTGCAAACAGACTAGGTATATATATACCATAGATAATTCAATTTTTTCGATTTTTGGCCGCATTTGTGAGGGTGTTCAGAAAATAAAAAGGACGAAAATTTAATGAAATCCGATTTTGAAAAAACGCTGTTCTTTAGGTGAGATTTCCTTGATATGATTCATCAAAACTGTTCACGATACTGAAATGATAACTTTGTAAAATAGCAAGAGACAATATATATATATATATATATATATATATATATATATATATATATATATATATATTATACGTACAGTAGCTACGAGCACAATTGCATTAACGACCAAAACAAATGTTCAAGTAAAATGAGGACCAAGTTACAGCCTACAGTGTCAGGAAATAGAAATCATGCATCCATAAGGAAAAAGAAAATGGTAAAGGAAGCTAATGGAGTTAAGGTTTTATTTAGGGGTAAAACTGGAACAATGCTCCGCAAGGGTGCTAATATCAGCCTAGAACATATAGGTAAAATTCCACCTGAGGAAGGAAGAAAGACAAGCCTTGAAAAGCTAATATGAGTTCTGAGTCCTTGATAGACTCATATTGGCGCTTTTCCATGAATATCACCGAAATTAGAAATTAAACATTAGCTATTACTAGGTAGATTTTTCTCTGGGCTAAAAAAGGGGCGGAGGAGTGGGGGAGCCCCCACTTGTGGGGGAATAAAATGGGCTAAAAATAAGGTAAAAATTGTGTTTTGTCTACGTATACTGTTACAACTAAGCTAAAAACTGCTCAAAAATATAGTTGTAGCTCCAAACTAGACGATTTTGGACCAAAAAATTTCAGCGAAATCTGCCAAATTCTGAAAATTTAGACCAAAAATTCTAAAAATTTGGCGATTTCTAGGCACCTTAGGGTGAGTGGGGGAGGGCAACCCAAAAAGTGGAGGGGGCGCCTTCACCACCCCCACCACTTAAGAAAGCCCAGTATTAAATATGAAATGAACACTATTCTTAACACTGTTTAGCTTTTCTCAATTATGCTACAATATAATTTCAATTTTTTGTGGGGTTCCCACCTCATCCCCATTCCCCACGCCCAGCCGGGTACCCCCTCATAAAAACCGAGAGCACCCCGACCTGGCCACGGGGAGAGGAGGCACATCGCCAAGTAACCAGCGCGCGAAGGCAGACCAGGGACCTTAGTTAGTGTGATATATAACTAAGGTTTACGCTCGTATATTTAACCATATATACGTGCGTAAAATCTACTCTTCCAATCTAACGAAGTGTGAGTTGGTTAGATGGCCGTCAAACCATAACAGTTATTTAGATAGAAAATTTTTACTATCTAAACCAACGTCAGTTATGACTAGTTAACCATCTAACCAACCTGTCGATCTTTCCACGACATAGAGGAGACGTAGCCAAACAAAAGGGCAGACTTTCAACCCTCGACACCCACCCTTCATAATTTCGAAACTAACCCGACTACATACGTAAAACTCAAGACATTTAAGCAAAACTCCTCAGAGTCGAAATTAATGGACAACGAAAACGGAACCATAAAAATCACCATTTCGTATGCTTTCTTCTGAGGAATCATCCACCCGCGCCACAAAGCTACGCTAACGACAGTAGAACGTATATGTATATTAGGGATGCAGCGGGGGTCAGGCCCCGGGCTGGATCGGGGCCTGAACTCAGCTAAATTTTTAGAAATTTTTACTGTTATTTTACTATAATTCTGCACCTTTTCATGCCAAAAATGAATAAAAACTAGAAGATAATCATTTGGCTGAAGGAAAACTTTTACGTAGTGTTTGTACCCGATTTCCATGGCTAGTTTAAATTTAAAGAACTTGAACTACTTTCTGATTTAATCTGGCCCCCGTGCATCTCTAGTTATATATATAACTAACTATGTATATATATATATATGTATATACAAGTAACAAAAATGCTCCGCATAAAGGAGGATAATATGTGTGTGATGGCCTGTGTCTATCCTTAAAATTGAGAAAATAAAGACGCAGTTCTATGACAAAAGTTGCTCAGCTCACTTAGGGCTTTCATTTGATACCAAATTTGACCATTTTTGAAAAATTTTATTTTGGACCCAAAATCGTCTAAGTCCCCACCCACCCCACCACAGCACTCTACAGCCACTTTGGGTATGCAGTTCTATGACAAAAGTTGCTCAGCTCACTTAGGGCTTTCATTTGATGCCAAAGTTCACCACCAAAGTTCGATGCGGGCTTTCATTTGGTATCAAATTTGACCACTTTTGAAAAATTTCATTTTTGACCGAAAATCGCCTAAGTCCCCAGCCCACCCCACCACAGCACCCTACAGCCACTTTGAGCATGCAGTTCTATGACAAAAGTTGCTCAGCTCGCTTAGGGCTTTCAAAGATGCCAAAGTTCACCACCAAAGTTCGATGCGGGCTTTCATTTGGTATCAAATTTGACCACTTTTGAAAAATTTCATTTTTGACCGAAAATCGCCTAAGTCCCCACCCCACCCCACCACAGCACTCTACAGCCACTTTGAGCATGCAGTTCTATGACAAAAGTTGCTCAGCTCGCTTAGGGCTTTCATTTGGTACCAAATTTGACCACTTTTGAAAAATTTCATTTTTGACCGAAAATCGCCTAAGTCCCCACCCCACCCCACCACAGCACTCTACAGCCACTTTGAGCATGCAGTTCTATGACAAAAGTTGCTCAGCTCGCTTAGGGCTTTCATTTGGTATCAAATTTGACCACTTTTGAAAAATTTCATTTTTGACCGAAAATCGCCTAAGTCCCCAGTCCACCCCACCACAGCACCCTACAGCCACTTTGAGCATGCAGTTCTATGACAAAAGTTGCTCAGCTCGCTTAGGGCTTTCATTTGGTACCAAATTTGACCACTTTTGAAAACTTTCATTTTTGACCGAAAATCGCCTAAGTCCCCACCCCACCCCACCACAGCACTCTACAGCCACTTTGAGCATGCAGTTCTATGACAAAAGTTGCTCAGCTCGCTTAGGGCTTTCATCTAGTACCAAATTTGACCACTTTTGAAAAGTTTCATTTTTGACCGAAAATCGCCTTAGTCCCCACCCCACCCCACCACAGCACTCTACAGCCACTTTGAGCATGCAGTTCTATGACAAAAGTTGCTCAGCTCGCTTAGTGCTTTCATTTGGTACCAAATTTGACCACTTTTGAAAACTTTCATTTTTGACCGAAAATCGCCTTAGTCCCCACCCCACCCCACCACAGCACTCTACAGCCACTTTGAGCATGCAGTTCTATGACAAAAGTTGCTCAGCTCGCTTAGGGCTTTCATTTGGTACCAAATTTAACCACTTTTGAAAAATTTTATTTTCGACCACTTGACCCCCCACCCGACGGACCCTTCAAACGGCAAAGTGGAACCAGCCCAGGAAAATAGGTACGTCGGACGGCAAAACGGATACCGGGAATGAGCTGGGCACACCAGAAAACCCCTATAGACAAAGTTTTGAGAGGCCAGGTAGAGCCTACTATGGACCTCCAGGAAGCGGTTTCCGACATGACCCTCCAGACGGCAAAGTGGAACTAGCACAGCAAGATGGATGAGTCCTACGGCAAAAAGGACACCGGGAATGAGCTGGGCGCACCAGAAAACCCCTATAGACAAAGTTTTGAGAGGCCAGGTAAAGCCTACTATGGACCTCCAGGAAGCGGTTTCCGACTTGACCATCCCGACGGCAAAGTGGAACCAGCCCAGCAAGATGGGTGGGTCTGACGGTAAAACTGACTGCGGGAATCGATTCTCCGTGCCAGAAAACCATTGTATGGAAGATTTGAGCGTTCAAAGTTAAATAGATAGCGAGAAATTTCGATTTTTCATTTTTCGAATTTTCGCCATCTTTGACGGGCCACTGTGGTCGCATGGGAAGTGATAGAGAAACGCAACCTGGACCGTTAGTTAGTTCAATATATGTAATTTCTGAATATAAAAAGAAATCAGCTCCAGCTCGTAACGTTCGACCTGTGCGACGACCACAAAAATGGTCACTTTTCGCTATGAGCCGACTTTGCGGCGCCACTGCGGCGCTGTGGCGCAGCTGCGGCGCAAAAAAAGTTGTGATTCTTAAATTCTTTAGAGGGTACTACTAGACCCCATAGCCCTTTAGGTTGGCCCACCGCTGCAGATCACGTGAAAGCGGCGAACATTATGTACAATACAACCATCAAATAGGAGAAACCGAAAAAAAAAACATCGCCGCCATAACCGGTCCGGGGCGCAACTTTTTAACGGTAAGTGATACGGGGCTGAAACTTCACAGACATACTAAACTCGATGTGCTCTACAATTTGCGCATGAAATCTGCGCAGGATTTTGCGCAGCTTCTGCGCAGCTTATTTTACACTCCAGCCACTTTTCACACATATTATAGGGGTCGCTGCCGCGACCCCTATGATACTGGGTTTACTTTAATGGGGGGGGCGGAGGGCCCCCACTCGACCTCTACCCCCCCACTCCGCCCCACCCCCACTTTTTTGGGCTTCCCCTCCACTCACCCTAAGGTGCCCAGAAAATGCCAAATTTTTAGGATTTTTGGTCAAAAATTTCGTTTCAAAAAATTTCAAAAAATGGTTTCGCCGGAAATTTTTGGTCAAAAATCGTCTATTTTGGTGCTAAAACTCTATTTTTGAGCACTTATAAGCTTAGTTATAGCAGTATATGTAGAAAACGGGCTTTTTATATGGTATTTTGGCATTTTTTTGCCATTTTATTCCCCCCTCCCCACTTTTCGACCTCCCCCCCATAGTGGGGGGCTCCCCCCACTTTTTTCGCCTAAAGTAAACCCAGATATACAAATGTAACTGTAATGTATACGT
>JASAND010001679.1:0-17438 GCA_030248195.1 Trissonchulus latispiculum
TGCAACACAGAATTTCACAAATTGCGAACAGGATTAAAGTTGAAAGGGTTGTCCTTCGAATGAAATTACAATTCTAACAAAAACTGGCAAACTGAGCAACCAAATTTGTGAACGGTAATTAATGGATTGAAAGTGTCGACACTTTCTTTGGAGAATTGCCTGAATGATTTTGTTTCTGAATGCTTCAGAATGTTTTGTTTTTAGGTCGGAGGATCGATGTTGAGTATTTCACAAATGATTGTGTTTCTTGTGGAGACAATTGTTTACCGAGTGCAGCCATTTCAAAATAAATAAATGAATCCGGGTGTCAGCAATTTATATATCTGGGTATATAGTTTCTTGCCCTTTTCTGATATTTTTATGGTAAATGCCGCCCCTAATCGCCTGTACTTTCATCAGTGATGACTTTGCTTGTCTTTATTGACTGCATACTTGTGTTTGTTCTTGTCCTCTGACAATTTTTGTGACTTGTCTTGTCTTGCCCTGAAATTCGTTCACATGCTTGTGCTACAGCTGCAGCTATAACCATAGATTCTTGGTAGTGTATTCCAAAAACCAAATAATCAGACATTGGTGTTGTCAATGCTGACTGTCGAATTAAAGGCACAATGATAATTTCGTAATTCAAAATTTGTTTAGTGAGGTAGATATTTCAGCATGTAGATGACTACTTACTGTTCGGAATTTCAGGGCAATATTTTATTAATAGCAAATAGGAGAAATATGCGCCATTTCTAAAAGATTGCTTCAGTTTATCATCGAATTCCGTCTCTCTTCTGGATTCCTTATGAACATTGCCTTGGGATTATAAAACCTAAAATAATTTAAATATGCTAACAATTTGATAATTCAACAGAATTCGTCGCTTTGGTTTTGGGCAAACTGTCCTCTTTTCTACAACAAAATTCTTATAACTTGTTGCAGAATCTGTGAAATAACACCCCAACAGCTGTAACCGTAATAGTGAAAGTATAGCCGGCAGTATTGTCTGTTACATTGTGTGATGGTATACCAAATATATTAGTAATGCGTTAATAAGTTGCTGCATTGAAAATTACTGATAACGAGGAAACGTGATTAAAATCCATTACATGCCAAGCACAGCAACTTAAAGAAGAAAGGAATAGCAAATATTGTGAAGCATCTTCAAGTAATCATGGTTGAATTGTTCAATGGCGAACATTTAAATTCAGGTATTACTATTTTCAGAATGCAACTAGTGAAAATAAGCTTATCCTAAATGTGTGATAGTGTGCACAGGAAATAAGACTTGGACTGTTGACAAATAATATCAAGACGTAAATGTAAAGATATCAAGATATCAAGATGATATAAATGCAAATGCAAACATAATGTAAATATAAATTTCAAGATGTAAATATAAGTCGTAACCCAATAAAACCATATATTTTCGGAATTTGAAAAGATCAGTATCAACGTAATAACTAAGAGTGTGACTGACAAGCGTCACACTTCTAGTTGTTAGGCGGGAAACATGATCTGACCTCCCTCAACTTAGCAGCCCCGCTTTTTGAGTCAGGACTAAAACTAATTGAGTCAGTTATTTTGCGCAGCGGATGAGACAACAGTTATTTTAGTTGAGACAACGATTATTGGGTCGCAATGTTTAAAACATTTATGGGACTGCTAAGTTGAGGTGTACAGCCCGCTTTTGAGTCACGCTCTCAAACTTCGCCATTGTTGCTGGCATACATCGTAACAAATGAGACACGTATTGATTAATTTATATATCGCAGTATTTCTTGGATATTTTGTTTACAACTCAAAATTTTATTTATTTGGACGGTCATAGTTTTCTAGCTATGCTTTGGCTCACGAGTGGACGGGGATTCGAAATGAAAGTTGGCTGCAAACATTAGGTGTATACTTGGGGGGATAACCCCCTAGCGATTTTTCCAAACCACCCCCAAAAGTGGGGGGGAAGAGTAGTTGCGCCGAAAGCGCGAAAAATTGGCCAAAAATTGGATGCGTTTGTAAATTGTGCAAAATTTTTCAAAAATGTCCAAATTTCTGGCTTTAAGTGTTCATTATTGCGAGAAATACACGTTTTCAACACTTTTATTGACTTCCTGACTCAATAGTGACCTTATTTTGGAGTCAGAAACATGTTGGCATTCAAGCTTTCCAGTTAAAAACCCCTGTCTAATGTTAAAATTACTTCATTTTTGGATTTTGTCTGGCATTTAGCAAAGGCGGAAAAAGCTATTTTTGGCATAAAAATAGAAGCATTTTGGGGGGGGAGGTGGATCGTGGGGGTTTGAGAGAGGTCTAAAAAGAGGGCCCGCCCCCAAAATTTCAGGACAGGGCCCCCCGCCCAAATCCCCGTTACATCAGTGTGTGGGGGCAGCAGGCATAAGTGTAACCTAGATTAGGGTTGGGGGGCCCTCCCCGGAATTTTGTCGGGCCCCCCCTTTTAGACCCCCACGACCCCCCCAAACCTTCTCCAAATAAATTTTTCTATTTTTATGCCAAAACTCGCATTTTCAGCCACTGCTAATGCCAAAAAACATTCAACCATGAAGTAATTTTGCCAATAGGGACTCAAAAACTTGATTGGCAACATGGTTCTTCTAAAACAAGGTTAATATTAAGTTAAAAACGTGTATTTCTCGCAATAATAAACACTTTAAGCCATTTTGTTACAAATGCGATCAAGAAGGGTTGATTTGTAGGAAGCGGAATTTAATTTAGGCCTTCAAAATTTTTAAATTAATTTGAAGTTTGAGAACAGCAAAGCTTGACTGTTTTGCAACGTTGAAATTGGGGGTCAGCAACTTTCAAGCAACCGATTTCGAGATTCCTCGGCGCAGAATTCTGAATTTTTTAGCAAAATGTCGGAAATTCGTTTTTTTGGCAGATAACAAGGCTATGGCCACACAGACATACAAAATGTTAGACTATCTATTTGCGTACCATTATTGATGACTTTAGGTCTCAAGTTTTGATGCAAATTGTGCAAGTTAGCACAACCAGTTGGTCGCAGGGGTCAAATAGGAGGATCTGACTACCATAATCTTAGAAATAGCGATTTTCCAAGTTTTCCTTAATACATCCTTAATAAATTTTCCTTGACGTTAAATTTTTCATCGATCGAAAGCTTCCATTGTCGAGAACATTTTTTTCCTCTTGGACCATAGCCGGAAAATGTGCTAAATTCATGTTATCGGCCGTTAAATGATTGTCGTGGTCAAGGCTTTCCAGCGCTGCTGCTCTCCATAAAATCTCTGAATAAAGCCATAAAGTAGACTTCCACCATTAAAAGTTACCCTAAATCCTTTGTTTACATCAGTTATCAAACATATAACCGAATGAAGCTCCATTCTCAAGGATGATCAGGTGCAAATTGCCTTTATTTTCTAAGTAACCGTCGTTTTCACCCATTTTCAAATTGCATGCAATTAGTAGCCGGCTACTCGTTAAGTATATACCGAACGAATCTACTTAAGATTTAAACTCGATGTATAGGGGTATGTGTGGCAAAACTTTGTGCGAAAATGATGAGACTCCGTGACCATAAAAATTTTCATGGTGGACCCCCCCTTAACTAACAAAACAGATGGACAACGGACAATAAATATTATATAAATGCTAATACAAAAATGATATACCCAGCGATTTCAGCAATCCAAGAATACATCGGCGTGATAAGAGATTGCTCGAAATATTGCCATGTACGTATCTTGGAAATGCTTAATTACTTAATTCTAATTAAGCAGATCCAAACAAACATATACGCAATTAAATAACATACTACATGAAATTATCCCGAAATATATACGTTTTTATGCATCCATACAGAAGTGTGGAACAAACGACAGACACTACTACGATCCTACATACCGGTTAGAGACAATCAGACATACCACCATTAGGTGTCGTGTATGGCGGGGGAGGGTGGACTTGTCTGTCGGGGGTTCGCCCCCAAATATTCATTTTTGCAGCCCCCTCCGGAAGAAAGATGAAATTTAGTTAAGGTGGTAATTCCTTTTGGGCACATATTGTTGGTTGGCGGCGTAAATCAAGATGGAAATTGACGAAACTTTCCGAAATACGTTCTTTTACCGTTCTACATCATCCGCGCAATCCCGATTCAAGAATTCGAGATTTCCGGTCAGGGCGGTTTTTCCGAATTTCTGCAAGTTTCGCAGCAGCTATACACTAATGACTATATACTTCGAAAGATCTCGAGGAACTTCATATTTTTGCTTTTTAAAGCAACGTTCTAGCTTTTCTCTACCGTGAGACATAGCTGACTTTCTTGTTTTGACGCAAATAATCAGTCATTTCTTGAACCATGCAAGCCGTAAAATCAAACTAAGGGCGTCGATCTGAAGGTCTTTCAGGGGCAAATTATCCGACGCATGATCGTCTTCCAACAGCTATCCTGTAGGCTGCTATCATAAAAATGTAGTTTTTGCAAAACACGACCAATTTTTTTCCAAAGACTGTGGTGCATTTACCATGCAAGCTGGAGGGCTGCTACTTAACAAATATGTTCTACACAAATATACCCAGGGACGTTTTTTAGTTGCCCCGATTACTGCTTTCGAGCTAAAGTAATCGCATCACAAATTTGGAAAAAGTAGGCAAAATACAGGTTACGCACACATTTCAGCTTATTTCCCCAAAACGAAGAGCGATTCTACAATAAATAAAAAATCGTCCCCAGCTATTTGATGGAGGTATCGAATGATATGACCGACTCCTCACGAAGAAATTTACTTTAGTCTGCAAAAAATCTGGAAAATTATACTTCTTCTAAAATGTGTTAAAAATATTTTAGAAAGGCAACATCAGTTTCATCAAGAGTCCATAATTTATTCCCTTATATTATAGAAGAAGAGTAAGCCACTAGAGGGCTTCTCTTCTTGGCATTGCGTAACGGTGCTCCGACCACAATACGCGAATGTTCCCCCGTTTGGTGGGGAGGTCGACAAGCATACCCCCTCCCCATTTGGTGGGGGGGTATGCAAAAGGGGTCCCCGTTTGGTGGGGGGGTATGCAAAAGGGGTCCCCGTTTGGTGGGGGGGGGGGTAAGCAGAATGGGGTCCCCGTTTGGGGGGGGGGGTCGCCAAGTCAGGCTAAGATTGGATGAATCTGATTGGCTTTTGGCGAGCCCCCCCCAAACGGGGACCCCTTTTGCATCCCCCCCCACCAAACGGGGACCCCTTTTGCATACCCCCCCACCAAACGGGGACCTCTCTTTGCTACCCCCCCACCAAACGGGGACCCTTTTGCAAATAAAACAAAAACTACCGTAATCCTCTGCTCTACCCCCCCACCAAACGGGGAGGGGGTCTCTGCAATCTGATTGGCTGTTGGCTACCCCCCCCCCACCAAACGGGGACCTCTTTTCTGCTACCCCCCCACCAAACGGAGGGGGGGTATGCTTTGTCGAAGAGAGCTACCCCCCCACCAAACGGGGGAACATTCGCGTATTGTGGTCGGAGCACCGTTACGCAATGCCAAGAAGAGGAGCCCTCTAGTGGCTTACTCTTCTTCTTATATATAGTGCAATTATGCACTCTTGGTTTCATGGTATGCATTAAAAAGAGCAAATGCCAAGCTGCATTTTGATGTAAAAATGGCTTCTTAACTCCAAGTAATGATGAGTAATAGTGGTGCAAACTTTATGTGACCAAAGGGAATCACCACCTTAAGGGAGCGTGCGCGACCCCCACATGATTGGCCAAACATTGCCTGACTATTTGTGTTTATGCTAACAGTGTTTCAATATGTCCAAATATCTGACCCAACATACTTAAAAATACATGTTTTACACTACATGTCTTTTATATACCATTTGTGGCACAATATTTTGTCTTTTGGACTAAACAGGTCAGTCTTGAAGTTTTTAAAATCGCAGCCTAAGACAAGCACTTAATGGTAGAAAGTTCGTTTTTTTGGTAGAAACGGTTGAAATCTTACGTAAAAACGGATGAACAATTGTGGCAGTAGCGAGGCACCTTAAAAAGGTGGGATAGGTAAGTCCCCCCGCAGGACCTAATTTTAATTACACCCAGTAACGGCGCCAGGATTTTTTGAACGGAGGTACCCTCCCCTTGCGCCGCCACTGATTACACCTACTGTCAAACTAGAGATTGTACAGCATATCTATTATTGTTTAAATTTAATCCTGAATTCTGATCCCCATCCACGAATAGCTAAGCCAAAGCGTAGCTACAAAACAATTACCGTCCAAATAATTAAAATTTAGAGTTGTTTACAAAATATCTAAGAAATACTGCGAAATATAAAGTAATCAGTACGTGTCTCATTTGTTACGATTTATCCCAGAAACAATGGTGAATTTTTCTGAATCCCCAAAACGCGTGACTCAAAAGTGGGGCTGTACAACTCAACTTAGCAGTCCCATAAAGGTTTTAATATTGAGAATTAATAAGTGTTGTCTCAACTAAAATAACTGTTGGCTCATTTAATCCTCAGCACAAACTAACTGTCCCAATTAGCTTTAGCCCTGACTCAAAAAGTGGGGCTGCTTAGTTGAGGGAGGTTATGATCTGCACGATAACGGCTGAAACCCCTCAAATAGGATCCCAGTAACATCCCCCTAAATGAGTACCCAGTACATGTTTTTGTACGATTACTCGCTTGTATGTGTATCTGTTGAAGCGCCAAAGTGGCCATTTGCCGTTTCAAGCTTGAACACATGAGCATACAAACGAGCGAGCGTATACAAATGTGTTCTAGGTGCTCAATTGCAGGGGGATCACTGGGGTCCAATTTGTGCCGTTATCGTGCAGATCCTGTCCTCCGCCTAATAGCTAGACGTCTGGCGCTTGTCACACTCTTAGTTATTATGTACTCTTGATAAGATGTATAATCAAGAAAGTTGGATTTTGTGTTTGAGAACGGCTGCCCGGTCAGGTCGTCAGTCGGGCCACTGCCGAATCATCTTTTGTGACGGTGGATCTACCAACCCGCCCCTAGGTCTTTGTGAAGTTTTTGAATTGTTGTTTCAAATATGCTTCGAAAGATTATTTTGAAAATAAGAACACATGCTTTTCCATTTATCTCATCTGTCAATACTGTTCAAGAAGCTATGCTTCAAATAGGCATGAGCAAGAAACTGTTTCCTGCAAAGAAATTAGAAATGGTCAAACTTTCAGTGATCCCACAAATTAAACTATGAACTTGCGGTGAACTAGTGCTTCGTTTCATTCACGTAACCTTCTGTGATTAGCAAATATTTCACACCACAATGCTTTTAACCCAAATGAGCTATTATGTAATTTTAGCATTCTGTTATTGTGGATTCAGATATAGTAAACTAAAAGGTCAGTGTCAATGTTTGCCCAAAACAAGTCTTGTCCGCAGTGGACGCACCCTACATTCTTTCTGTCAATTAAACCTAATATTTTGTCCAATTTTTCCCGATGGCGCATAAAAATGGTTCTGTCATCAGTATAATTTTATGGAGTGGCGAAGGATCACAAATCATTGTATTGTATGTAAGCCAAATAGACACATCTGCCAGATTCCTATCTGGCATGAAATTCGTGCGAGATAGTTGTCTGGCATGCCAGATAGCAATGGGAGATTTGAAAGTCTATTTTTTCCTAATTTTTCATGGAACCGTATCTCCCTGATAAGTACTAATTAAGACTCCACATTTATAAAATAGTGTGTGCAAAGGTATTCAAAAACCAATTGTACAAGATTGGGCTTTAGGTTTGACTGTTTTTGGATGGCAGCAGCGGTGTTTATTATTAGTACCTTCCATTTTCAAGTTCCGACAATTAGATATAGAAATTGAAAATACAATTGGTTGAAGACCGGATGCAAAGAGATTAGAACCAGTTTGTAAAATCCGCGATCCCAAAACATTGGAAAATATGACGAAATGAGCATTTTTGAATAAATCCATTTGCGAAGGAAATATTTTCCATTGGTGACAGTACTGTTGGTTTTCCCCCTAATTTTGTCCATGCGGGACTGGCCGGCCCAAAGAAGCAAAAGCAGTCAGCCGTTGGATGGCCCACGGCCCTCAAACAGGAGTCGGATCTACACAGGTCACAACGACAAATGTCCCAACCTCTAAATTTCTTTAAAGCAGCAGACACCCAATTCATGAATTCAGCGAAGAATCAGAACCATCCCTTGGTTAAGCTGAGCAATGGATTACATGCGAATAGGGCAAAAACTTTAAAGCATTTCCCAAATCTATTACACTGGGTTTTTGATGTACAAAGTAACCGTTCCTTGCAGGCTGGTGATTCTGTTGTTATCGACTGCTTTTTCCTAAGCCAGACGTTCGTTCATCACTTTTAGTTTGACAGTCATAAGCGATAGACTGTATGTTTCTGGTTCTGCAGGTTTTCGCTTGACAGGTTGATGGGATTAATTTGAGCAGTCATTTCCTAGGTTTATCTCATCTGTCGCTTTCTCCAGTCGACTAATCACTGTAAAGTCTTCAAGCAAAGGTACAGAGATGCAGACAGTACAATGCACAGTCATGATTTATTGTTTCGTCCAGCTCGTATACGTATAATAATGTCCATGTACAAGTTAACTTTAGCTTAATACGTATACAAAGTTTATACTGAAGATATAGCTGAAGATATAGCTTATAGCATTCTATGCATAGCCTAAGCGTTTTTTTTTTCTGTACGCCCCACTCCAGTTGGTCTTACACCGGTTAGGAGCAGTGTCAGCTTGATATTAATTTTGTAAATTTGACTGGGGATTAGCTGACACCGAATAATTGTCTTTAACAATTACCCGAGGCGTTTCGCAAGGATGGAGATTTGCCCATCACCGGCTGTGTGATGAACGCACCTCGGCAGCTCCACCCGAAGGCGGCCGCCCCTTAACTCTCGGTAAATTGTTGACCTTAGGGGGGATACCAGCTATTATTGGTGCCGGCTGGCACCAGAATTGGACGATTAAAAATCGTAGTAGTCTGGTCCCCTGGGACCATTAGGGGTGGGATTCGTGTTTTGAGTTGCGGAAGCGGAGTACATCTGCATTCCTCCGTAGTCAACTCATGCGTTCACTTGCGTGATTCTGTGCGCGTTCGTGTTAGCGTACCAGTTTGTGGACAGGAAAGCATACAATTAGGAACAAGCAATAATGTTAACAAACAGAAGCAGAGTCGACAACATTTTAAGGTTTATCAGTTGGGAGTTCCCGGGGTACGTAGTTGTTGTTGTTGTTGTTGTTGTTGTTGGTCTTGAGTTCTTTCGGAACACCCGAACCCACTGGACCACTGCTTTTCCTGTTTCGGTTTCGTCGTCGGTCGATCTGTGCGGTTTGAGCAGCTTAGGAATTGCCCTACAAGCATTGTGTAAACGGGGATTTAGATTTAAAATTTGACGATTTCAATGCAGAAACAAAGCGACTTTTGACAATTTTGTTCCCGTTTAAAAGTTGTATATATAAGTTTTCTGTTGATGTACCCTTTCTGTGCGGGATTATATAATGTTAATCCACTCGTCATACAGTTAATCTACCGTTCGTGTCTTAGTTGCATATATAGTAACTGTAGATTTAGATCCATTACTAACCAGTAAGTAGCCCTTATTTTCAAAAAATTGAATCCTTTTGGTAAGCTATAAGTCATTAGCAAATGAATAATTTTGAAGATTGTAAAAAAACTTAGCCGATTATCGTCTTTTCCAGTCAACCCCAGCTGAAGAATGGGTAAGATAGAATTTCCTGGCATCGTCAGCTGCAAATACCAACTGGAGATCGAAAGACAGGAGAGTAGATGAAGAAACCAATAGATTTGGAGATCCAATAGGGATGGAGGCAAACACGTTTGTCATTATGACCTGTTAGATCGTCAGTTTCGAAATTGTTACTGTGGTGACAAAATGGAGAAACGCCTGTTTGGCATTTCCATAGGCTTTATATCGTTTAGCTTCTAATCATTGACGGCATATTTGGTGATCTTTGGACTTGAGATCATCGATTTCAGTATTTAGATAATTTTGTTGGAGATCATCGGAGTTGGAATCGCTTGGCTGCAAATCGGAAGAATTGGAGATCTCTGGGTGTGTGCGCCTGTTTTACAAAAGTTGTAGGAAGTGGGATAAAAAAATTCTAAATAACCTTTAAAATGTGACTAGCTGCTAGCCACGCAGCGGATCGGATCGACCTATGTTTCAGTTCTATGAAGAACAATGCAGTTAGTTTCGGAGCAGTAAAATCTAAGCGTTTTTCGTTCTTGATATAGGATATTGAGTTTTTCTGCTACTCTGACAATCATAGGTTAACCAGGGTTGGATGGGAGGTACCCATTGGGTCAGTACCCAGCCCGAACAAGGTACAACTACGATCGTTGGGGACAGGAAGCAAAAAAATAGTGAAGGAGTAAGCAGAAATGACCGGAAGAAATTAGGTTTTTGCATTAAAATTTTAAAATTTCCTCATTAAAAAATTGTTTAGCTGAAACTAGCAATTTTTCGTAAAAATCTGGTAAATTTTGAAGTTTATACTAATAGTTGCATACTTGGTTGCAACTTTATAAAAAATAATTTTATGAAATGGTTTGGTATAGACTGAATAGAAGGTTTCTTAATGTTCACAACAGCACAACATCGTATAGGTAGTCCAGAAAAACTTAACGGATTAGATCTCAATATCCGCTTCTAACACTTTTATAACTTTATATTTTCTTCGGATTCTTCATTGCTTCCCCCTTACGGAGAGTCACGTCCTCGTGGCTTTGTCTTGACAATGTTACTTCGTGAATGTCTTTTGCGATACCCATCTTTATGGACACACAACGCCGTCGTAGGAGTGACATCTTCCACAGTGACTGGGCCTATCCAAGGACAGGCTAATTTACCAGCTTTGCCGGTTCTCTTACTCCTATCGTAGACGTAGGCAGTGTCACCTGGCTCCAGCGACTTCGGTCTTGCTTTGTTCTTGTCATAGTCTTGCTTCCGTGCCAACTGTTGAGCATTTATCCTTGACTTGACCTCTTGCAGGACCTTTGGGTCTTTCGTGAAAACGACTTCCCGTGGGGATCTTCCCGTGGACGAATGAGGGGAATCCAAATAAGCAGAGACGGACTCCTCAAGGAAATCGTCCCAGCTCATTGGATCTTGGTGGGATTTCTTCGCTAGAATGTCTACAAGGGTGCGGATCAGCCTCTCTGCCACACCGTTGCCCATGGGATGATTTGGCGTAGTATGGATCAGCTGAATTCGCCTATCATCGCAAAACTGTTGGAACTTCTTTGACGTAAAACATCGACCTTGGTCAGTCAGGATCTTTGCAGGAACACCCGCGACCATGACGAACTGCTTCAATGCTTTGATAACCGCCTCCGCAGATATATCTTCCAGGATATATGCTTGACAGAACTTCGAGAAATGATCAATCACAGCCAACACATATCTGCTTCCTTTCTTGCTTCGGGGCAAAAACGTTATATCAGCTGCGACTAGATCTCCAGGACCATTTGTCCAAATAGGGACTAGTTCGGGGATTTCTCTTTGACCAGGATTTCGGCTTCGGCAAACTCCACATCCGGCAACCCAGCTTTGGACGTCGTTCCGCATCCCGGGCCAGAAATATCGCCGCCTCAAAACATCGAGGACAGTCTTCCAACCGAAGTGACCCCCTGCACTTCCACCGTGCGTTTCTTCCACAAGTTGTCCCCTGAGCCGGCTTGGCACAAAAAGCCGAAACTCCCCCTCCTCCTCGAGGTACCACAGGGCCCCAACTTGTGTCAATCCCATCTCTGTAAGCTCTGATTCAGAAAATTCTTCTGCTGCGGCTACCACCCAGTCGGCTTCAGCCCAATCGTGTCGCGGCAGAATGCGCACCGGAGTCAACCGGGACAACGCGTCCGCCAAGTGGTTGAGCTTTCCTGGCTTATGTTGGATGTTGATGTTCAGTGGGCGAACAGTTTCCATCCATCTGGCAATCCTGGGATTAGGGGGATCTTCCAGCCACAGCTTCATTATTGCCGTGAGCGGCTTGTGATCGGTCCAAACGCAGATTTGCTTGTTGGAGATACACAGGACAGTGCTGAAGGCCTTCAGCGCCCAAACCACGGCCAACGCCTCCTTTTCAACTGTGGAATAGTTGCGTTCTGCCTTGTTGAGCGCTTTCGACTGCACCGCAACCAAGCGAGACTCACTGCCCACCTTTTGATAGAGAACAGCCCCAAGTGCGTGACCACTAGCGTCAGTTTCTACAACAAATTCAGATTGAGGATCATCTTCTATTTGATTCAGTGCTACAGATCTGGCGAGAGCCGTCTTCAGGGACTCAAAAGCTTGTTGCTCTACTTCCGTCCAACAATATGATACTCCTTTGCGGGTCAGTCGATTCAGTGGTTCAGCCATTTCAGAAAAGTTGCGAATAAATCTCCGGCAATAGCCCATAGCGCCGAGAAACGTTCGCAGCTGTGACAAATCCCGCGGTGGCTTCCAGGCAACCAGGGACTCCACGCGCTTTCGCGATGGAAAAACCATGCCATTCTCCAGGTCTAGACCCAGGAAGGTGACTCGCTTTGCAGCAAACACACACTTGGACAGCTTTACAAGCAGGTGGCTATTTCTGAGCCTGCCCAGAACTTGACCCAGGTGACTCAAGTGATCATCAAAGGTCTCACTCGCCACGATGATGTCATCTATGTACACTCCGGCAAAAGGCAGTCCCTCCAGAACAGAGGAGGTATACCTCTGAAAGGTAGCGCCCGCGTTCGTCAACCCGAAGGGCATGACTAGGAACTCGTAAAGGCCGGTAGTCGTAACAAAAGCTGTCTTCGGTATGGAGTGCTCATCAAGCGGAATCTGCCAGTACCCTGACATGCAATCCAGAGTGGTGAAATACTTGGCTCCTCTGCCCAATCTCAGCAGGTCGTCCACTCTGGGCATCGGAAAAGCATCCTTGACGGTGACTTTGTTCACCCGACGGTAATCAACACAAAACCGTATTGACCCATCTTTCTTCACCACAAGAACCACCGGGCTCGCCCACGGAGACTTCGACTCCCTGATGACCCCTTCTTCAAGCATCTTGGCAACTTCCTCCTTCTCCACGCGCTGCGCGTGCTCTGAAAATCGCCGAGGCTTCTGCTTGATTGGTTCCCCTGTGGTTTCTATCGCATGCTTTACTCCTTCCGCCCTTCCAATGACATCTTTTCTTTTTGAAGAAAACACATCAGAGAATTCGTTGAGTAGTTTCAGCAGTCTCTGCTTCTGGTCTGAAGTGATGTTGGCATCGTCATTCAAAGATATGCCAGCCGGCTCACTCACAGCCTCTGGTACTTCGGACACCTTGCTCATCTTCGGCCAAACCCAGTCGGGCATTCCATTCAGCTGCTGAAGGTTTGTTGCTGTACCCAGGACGGTACCCTTCAACATCCGAACGGAACCACCTCGAACAGGTAAGGACAACTGACCATTGCAGACTCTGACGACTCCTGTCGGCAGAACGGAGGTAAATTCCTTGGTCGGTTCAAAAAGAACATCTCGATCCTGGCCAACAACTGAAACCAATGCGCGCTGGTTTCGGTGTCGACCCTTTACTGCAAGAAGCGTCACGTCTTCTTTAGCAGCTTCGTCCATCTGCATAATCGATGGCCCACTGACTGTATCAAGAGTTGAATCTACGTCGTCTCGCGCCATACGCCTCTCGGTAGTAGCAGCCATATCACTTCCCCGGACATTCCATACCAATGTTGCAATGCCCAGTTGAGCTGCTGTGGCCCGCGACAATAGAACCTCTGACTCAGCCTGCGGAACTTCTGGTAGTTTCAGCACAGCAAAAATCGCTGAAACCGAGGGACTATCCCCAACCTGCAGGTCAACTTGCACTGCTGGGAATTCTTCGACGGGACCCCACGGACCAACCGCTTTGATCCTGTGAACACAGTCTTGAGCAATACCTCTATTCTTAAGGTCCTGCCCCAACCAATGCGGCATGCAGTTCATATCCGCTCCCGTGTCCACTACGACAGCCCCGTTGAAAACCCAATCACGAAACTTCAGTGCGAGACCTACGTCGGACAACTTAGGTCTGCCCCCATTAAGAGGAACTGCACTCAGCGTTTGCTGAGCCGTTGTGCTGGACACATGACCCGTCGGCTTCTTTTTGGATACTTCTTCTCTACCTTTGGACTTACATTCCGACGAATAATGCCCTTTTTTATTACAACTGAAACAGGTTATCGACTGCTTCGACTTTGGCTTGGGTTGTTTCGGATTACCCGAGCCATTGCCACCCTTAGCCTTTTCCCGCTCCTCCCTTAGTGCACCACCCGGGGCCCTGGAAAAACTTTTCGCCTGCTTCAACGCCTGTTCCTTGGTGACTGTTTTTTCTTGTAGCTCATACAGCGACCAATCTTGCTGCTCTTTGCCTATCATAGATACCATTTTTTCCCGAAGGTCTGGTTGTAAGCCTTGTAGCCAAGCGGCTTTAGCTAGGAAAACTGGATCGCCAACACGCCCATACGTGCGGCGCCATCGCTGAAGATAGGTAGCTACGGACTCACCCTTAGGTTGTGAAAGGTCTAAAAGTTTTAGAGCCGCAGCGGTAGGCGTTGTTATAGGCGTAACGAGGGGCTTTAAGTGAGTTACAACATCATCCAGGGTCCTTCTAAATTCAGGTGCTAAGGAACGCAAGCTATCCCTAGCTACACCTTCAATTACCCTGTCAAGTACCTCTAGTTCCGGTTGTCCACTCCTTCTTGCATAATCCCGCACTTGGCTGATCCAATCGTCAAACTCGATGCCATCTTTCTCCTCATCCCCATGAAAGCTGCGTGGGAGAGGAAGGGCAACAGTGACGCTAGGCAGAGGCTGGACAGCATCAGGAGCGGGGTTTCTTTCTTGTTCTTGATTGGCTTGTCTTTGTAGTAATGGAGCCAACAATGCTTGCTGCTGAGCCATCATGGCGGCGAGAAAGTCTTGCTGTCGATGGTTAGCAGCCTCTTGACTTTCTTGCAGCTGCCTCTGAAACCGCTCGTCTCTTTCTTGCTGAACTTGCCTTTGTCGCTCTTCTCTGTCAGCCTGAGCTTGAAGAAAGTCATGCAGGTTGAAAGCAGGGGGAGGGACGTCTTGATGGGGCGTCGAAGATGATTGGGAACCAACATCAGGGGATCGGGCTAGTTGTCGTCTTCTAGGCATTATCCAGAATGATATAGTCAGTCAACAGTCCAAATGAAATGTTTATAAAGTGATCCAAACTCCCGGCGGTCGGCACCAAATGAAATGGTTTGGTATAGACTGAATAGAAGGTTTCTTAATGTTCACAACAGCACAACATCGTATAGGTAGTCCAGAAAAACTTAACGGATTCGATCTCAATATCCGCTTCTAACACTTTTATAACTTTATATTTTCTTCGGATTCTTCATATATATTATTCATACTTGCTGACGCTTGTCAGCTTTGTCCCGTATCTTTATTCTTTAGTATACACAAATCGTCAGTCAAAACCAGCTTGGTACTTGCATCCAAACTCAGTGTTGCAAACCACTCTCAGATTATAAAACACCTGTCCTGTTATAGCACAACTCATGTATAATCTTATTTTCACCCACGGTGTGAACATAGACGGATTTGACGTCATAGTGCAATCCGAAACGAAAACAACCAAAATATTTTTGGACATCAGTTGCTGTAATTTGCATGGTCATTGGATGTCTTTCCTGTAGTAAACTTGTGAATACTTACGTTCGCCAAGAAAAGCACACGAGCGTGTTTTACCAAACATTGAAGAAGAATCTACTGCCAAATGTTTTGGTGTGTGCCCTTTCGAAAGGTATACTGCCATAATCTTAAACTGGCATTTCTGTCTTGTTAGACTTGCCTGAAATAAGGAGTTATTAAAACAAATAACAGAGTTAAACAAAATAAAATATTATTAATTATTGTATGCATGAAGCGCTTAGAACACATTTACAGTTCTATTCTGTTGCAGATATAAACCATTTAATAAATATATTTAATGGCGAACGGTATTTATAGATACAACATAAGTCGGCTTAAGGATTACTTTGCCACAGAACCTAGGCTCCAGAATAACGTCTTAGTTATGGATGCAGTATTAAGTGGGGTAACTTTCGGCCCCTATGTGCTAGGCTACATGGATATGTTTGGAAAATTACTAACTCGATTTGGAGAAGGCGTAATGTTGCTGAATGCACTGGATAGCTTCTTGGACGCTTTAAATGCGGATCATATTTCAATGCTCCATAATGTGAGCTATAAATGTAATGACTTGATCAAAGGGTGTACAATAGAGAGCAGGAAAGCATCGGTAAATAGCTGTTGTGATGACTATAACAACTTTCCGCACACAATGGGATATTGTCCAATGATTAAAGGAAAGAGTCAAAAAACCGCGGAAATAGCAGGCGGTGAGTTAAATGATGGACTCCTGTTTGTTCAAAATATTAACATCAATGTAAGTTAAAGGAAAAAAACAGTCTAGTTAAAAGCAATGTCAAAATAATGTGTAATTATTGTTCCTGGCGTGGCTTAATGGGCTTAATTGTCTGTAAACCTTAATAAATGCAACTTGTGGAGCAATCATTTCACTTAGAAATTCAGCGTTCAATGTTGTGTCTGGATACTTTTTAGGAACTAGTGTCGAAGTCGAATTAAAACCTCACAGTTTAAGTCAGTACTCTCATGCCTTGAATACAAAACGAAGGATTTATTCTGGCTCTTCTAGACTACAAAGCAAGGGTTACGCGTGACACGGTCCACGTCGTGCCAGGTACAACTGCCGCAATTTCCTTAGAGCAGGTGGGTTAGCAAACACAGGATAGAATTGTGTAGCTAGAATTGTACGGAAATGAAGCATAGGCTTAATGTCAAGCAAAATCTACAAGCTGCCTTCACTTTTCCAAAAGTCATGATAAGGATGTACAGAGCTGCATTATACACGTACCTACTGACAATCGCTCACTGATGCGCTGACAGATTGGGCGAGTCAGTGGGTAATTGTTAAGGTATTAATATGGCGAGTCTAAGTAAATGATTGGGTGGTACGGGTTTTTAGAACAGCTATGGACTTCTTTAAAACTTGCGTGTTTTAAAACTAAGAAATAATAAAACAAACATGGTGTCACATAATAGTACCCCTATTGTATTTATGACACGTTCTAAGTTGTGATGGCGAATGGTCTGCTTTATAAAAAAAACAACCACCAATAGCTAAGGCTATTTTATTGCTTAAATGTTAGGTTCAATACAAACGAATAAATACGAGGTATGATCACTGTGATCTCCACTCCACAAGTCACCAAATGTGCCTGGTAGAGTGTATCTTTGGACAATTACAAAGCGCAGTATCAAAGCAAAAGGACTTTTGCACTCCTTTGCCAACCACATTTGTTGTCTAATATCGCCAAATTCAAGGATTTGCCTGTTTGCTCAGTGCATGTAACCCTTGATTGTCTTGGCCTACCATTTCTTCTTGAGAGA